>CM027581.2:7915757-7995165 GCA_015852605.2 Populus deltoides
TGGAAAATATTTTCTAATGTTTGGTTATATCATGAAAAATGAGTTTGAAAAATAATTTATTGATGTTTTTTTTTTCAAGTTTATTAAAATAATGAGGAACAAATCTTACAAATTAAAAAGTTGAATGAGAATGAAATTGATAAAAAAAATATAGTTTCATAAATTATCTCAAATAAAATAAATAATAATCAAAATAATAGAGATCAAATCTAACAAATAAAAAAATTGAAAGATAAAGAAATTAAAATAATAATAATTACCATTTCATAAATTATTTCAAATAAAATAAGTACTAATCAAAAGAATGAGGACCAAATTTGATAGATAAAAAATTTCAATTAAAAAATGATAAGGGAAAAGCAAATAATAATTATAAAAATGAGAACCAAAATTAATATAAAAATTAAATTCTAAGGGATGAAATTGAAAAAAAATATTCAAAACAAAATATATATAACAATCAAAAGTTTGATGACCAAATTTGATATAATCAGCAAATAATATGATATTTTTAAATTTTTTACAATTTCCAGAAAGTGTTTTCCGTCAAAAATAAAAGGAAAACACTTTCCTGGGAACAAAGCCAGGAAAGTGTTTTCCGTTGACACTTTCCTGAAAAAATAAAAAGAAAACACTTTAAGGTTAAAATAGTTTTTTTTGACCGGAAGTGTTTTCCGTTGACCGGAAAGTGTTTTTCATCGACCAACTTTCCTAATGGCAAACAAACACAGGAAAGTTTGGAAAGTGATTTCCCGGGAAACAAACGCATCCTAAAAAGAAAAAAAATCCCACCAAACTTGTAAATCGGAACAACTTAGGTTATCCTAGCAAATAAATAAACTATTTTAACCTTGTATAAAAGCAAAATGAAAAGAAATAAATTACAAAACTTAATTTTCAATTACATCAATATTTTAAAAAATAAACAAAAACAAAATTTAAAAAAATAATAAAAAATTAAAAATTTGAAAAAAAGAAAAACTACAAAAAAAAAGAGAGTAAAAAAATAACAAAAAAAAATCCACAGTGTAATGGGTGTGGGTGAATAGTAAATTCCCCCATCCTTTCACTTTTGTATTAATAATTAATTAATGTTAGCATTCCTGCGCTTCGCCTCATGTCCATAAAGTTTTTTTATACAAAAAAAAAATATAATTATTGTCAATATATTTTCTAGCGAAAAAAACATTCTGGTTGTGAAATTAAAATTTTAAACGCACATGGATCACGATATGTGATATTGTTCCGCAGGAGCCATTAAAGTTCTTTTAATTATTTAAATATATTATGATATTTTTTACATATAAAAAGAATAATAATTTAAATCTCATTTATTAGGGAGTGTTTGTTATTGAAATTATTTTTAAAGTATTTTTCAAACTGTTTTTTACTTGAAAAAATATTAAATTGATGTTTTATGGTTTTGATGTTATAATATTAAAAATAAAAAATGAATATTCAAAAATTATTTTAATACATTTTTAATTGAAAAACACTTTTAAAACACCTTACAATCAGATTAACACGCTTAAATCACTTACCACTAAAAAAATAGAAACTTTGCTGTTGTTATATGTTATTCATTAAATAAAAATAATAAATGTCCTGGACAATTTAAAATAAGAGTCAAAAATATATTTTTCTAATTAAAATCTCTTTATTTTATTAACATGCTTTATTTTTTCTAGCAATTTTTTATCATAATATTTGTTTTTTAGACGGCATCATAAAAAAAAAAGATTTTGATTAAAAAATAGCATTCTAACAATGTTGAGGCAAATGTATAAAAAAACATAAAAATAATATATTGTTCAAGCGTTGCTTTTGGGAACTCTTTGATACCATTGTTAAAATCAATCTGACTTGATGGGTCAACCAGGGGACCCTCAACTTTGCTTGGCTTTGATTTCAAATTAAATCATGTAAAAGTTGATCTAATATAACATAGTCAATTTAATAGATCCAACTATAATCCGTTCAAGACCTGGTTTGACTAAAAAAATTCTAAATGTTGGTTTTTTTTTTAATATAAATATTAACATGATGACGCTCTAGGTGGACATGAGTCTTTAGGTATAATCTCGATGACTTGGTTGACTAAGCCAAACCTCAATATGCTTTTATAAAAAGAAAAATAAAAAATAATGTTAATCTAACATTTCTTTATAAGATAATATTGGAACAATGATATATTGGATAGACTTGGGTTAAATCGGGATAGACCTGAATCAAACTGGTTTAATTTACCCAACTTGTGACCTAGATCATAACTCTTAGGTTTAATGACCTTATATTTTAGAATCTATATATATTTTTTTGTCTAATTAAAAGATTAAAAAATTTTAAAACAAGAACCTCATATTAATTAGAATTTAAATAAAAAAATTACGCAAACTAAAAATACATAAAAAAAGTATTTTAATTAATTTTTAAAAAAAGACAAAATATAAGTTACACATTGTTGGGCCTAGCAAACTAGACCCATGTGCTTAAGCACGCCTGGGCTTGGAAATCTAGGCTCATGCACTTGGTTTGATTTCCTTTCTTTTGTATTGGGATGGAAGACAAGTCATCCACTACTTTATTTCAAAACAAAATGATATGTTGTCTTGAAACCAATTTCTAGCCATCATATAGATGTTTGAAAAATCTAGGTCCAGTTTTTTAGGTTGGGTTTTTGCTATGGAAGAGTCAAATGATTGCTTTTGTACTTGTAATAATGACGAAGAAAACAAAGAATACATTATGGTTCACTATTTGCCTCAACGCACTTGCAAACTTTGGATATAAGTTAACTTTTGATGATGTTGTGGTTGAGGATGAGACTATTCAAACATGAGCATGAAGCAACCACTATTAGTGAGCCTAGATCATTCATAGTAAATGTCTCTACATTAAATTAATGACTAATTAATGACTAAAATGTTGTATTGTTTAAATATTTCATATTTCATGTCGTCCATGTATGTATGCTTATTTATTTGCTTTCGTCTCATGAAAACATTCTCATATATAATACTTCATAAATATGGTGGATGAAAATAGTTAAGATGTGTATTTTGTGTGGTAAACTTGAAGTTGTTTGTGATTATGAACTATGAGAACTATTGCGTTTGATTATTATAGTTATTATGGTTAATTACAAGTATTTTTAAGCTGTATAAAATTTTAGGTTGTACCTATGAACAAAAAAATATGCTGAAATTTGGTTAAATTTAGATAATTTCTTACTCTTTAGGTGGTACACAAAAAAGAAATTCTGTTGTGATTTTTAGTTTCATTGGCTACTTGATTTTGATTGGTTGGTTGTGGTGGTTAATAAAATTCTTAAATAATTAATTTATGTTATGGTTTTGAAACATAATATTTAATTGATGTTATGACTTTTTTATATTATTTCATTAAATGTTATGTCTCATGATAAGCATAAATTATATTATTTCATAAAAACTTTTTATAAATACGTTATTTAGAGAGAGAGAAAAAAAAAAAGGGAGTTTCTACGCTAATAGCACTAAATAGCCCAATTAGGAGATGTTTAGATGGTTTGCATTACCTTTTGCGTAGCAGATGCGCAGCGCATATGCGCGCGCGTTTGTGTGTATATGTGTGTGTGTGTGTGTGTGTGTGTGTGCAAGCATAAATGAAAGAAGGGCAAAGAAAACCCTAATACTCTGTCGCTGGCCGCCTCATTTTCTCTTTGCCACGTTGTTCATTCCTCTTCCTAAAATGGCTTCTCCTTCAATTTGAAAAAAATAAAAATTTAAGGAGAATCCAATATGAAATGAGAAGCTATTTTAGGAAGGGAATGAATACGGTGTCGGTGTTATAAGAGATAAAATTATAAAATTTTGGCATCAATGTGTCTGTTTCATCAGGTGAATAAATTTTCCACATCATTTCATTTTATCTGTATTTCATATCTTCTAATTATAGTGCTATTACTTGGTTGGAGTTCATATTGTTTTATTTGATTGGTATGTATTTGAGATAACTTCAGTAGTTTTGATTCCTGAAGAGCACGATCCTATGAGTATGAAGCAGTTCAGACCTATAAGCTTGTGCAACGTTAGTTATAAAATCCTGATGAAAGTTCTGGTTCAACGTATTCGTCCTATGCTTGAGCAGTTGATTAGCCCTTTCCAAAGTGCTTTTCTCTCCGGGCACGTAGGTTTGGCTAATATTGTGCTGGCTCAGGAATAAATGCACTCTATTAGTCGAATAAAGAGAAGATTGGGTTCATTTGCTCTGAAGATTGAGTTGGCGAAATGATAGCGTTGATTGTTGTTTTTACACATTAGACATTGATTGTGTTGGGATTTCCTCCATCATATGTTCGACTGATCATGTTTTGTGTTTCTAACTCCTTGCTGTCAATCATTCGGAACGGTTCTAAACTTCCATTGTTTTCAACCTAAAAGTGACCTTAGTCAGGGAGATCCTAATTTTTGTATCTTTTTGTTCTGTGAATGGAGAAACTGTCTCTGCTTATTGAAAGTAAAGAAGCAACTCAGAAATGGATTGTGGTCTCAAATTTGTGGTATGGCTATTTCATATCTTCGTTTTGCTTCTATTAAGAACCTGTTTGGGATGGTTGGCCGCATTCCCAAACAAAGCCTTAGGAGACTATGGATCAATTCTGTGCTAGTTCTGGGATGCTGGTTAATGATGCTAAAACGTGATCTTCTATTTCTCCTAATGCATGCTGTAGACATAAAGAAGAGCTGAGACAGAGATTGAATTTTTCTTTCACACCTGATCTTGGGTTGGGTGTGCTTTTGATTATCAAGAGCAGTAAGGAGTCCTTTAAGCATGTTTTAGAGAAAATTCACTGTAGACTTGCTGGCTGGAAGTGAAAATTGTTGAATAAGGCAGGCAGGTACTCTAGTTCAATCTACCATTTCTACTATTCATCTATATACCATGCAATCTGCCTGGTTACTGTCCCATTTCTGTAAGGAGGTTGATAAAATTGCTAGGGTTTTTCTTTGGGGATCTCTAGATGAGGGACACGGTATTCATTTGGTAAATTGGGATGCAGTTAATTTGCCAAAATATAGGAGTTTGGGTCTGAGAATGACAAGAGATAATAAGATTGCCATGACGGGGAAACTATGGTGGGATATTATTCAAAGGGGAGATAAGCCTTGGATTCATGTTTATACAAGAAGTATCTAGCCGAGGAGTCTCTTGTGTCTCATCGACCTTCACAGAGAGCTTCTCCGATACAGAAGGCTATTTCAAGGTGTTTTCTTTTCTGAAAGATGGTTACACTTGGAGAATTGGTAATGGCCTGCAAGCCTCACTTTGGTTTGATAGGTGGATGACCAAGTCAGGTAGTTTACAACTAAGTCTGGCTATGATTTTATTACCTGAATTCCTTATCCTATGGAAGCAAATATTCACTGGAAGAGCTTATGGGAATTTGATATTCCCCAAAAACAATTCTTTCTGTCTGTGGAAGCTTGAATGACAGACTTCCAACTAATGTGCTTCGTTTTAAGCTAGGAATGACTCCTCCTTTGTGTAGCAGATGTGGCGTTGAACAAGAGACAAAAGTGCATGCTTTACATGATTGTCTGGGGGCTAAAATGATTTGGCAACAATTTTCTGTTTCGACTTCAATCTAATTTATTCTCATCCACTTGGTCAGACTGGATTCATGGTAATGCGTTTGATTGAGATTTTCAATGGGAACAACGAAGGCTATTCTTATTGATGCGATGGGTTATTTGGTGTGCGATAAACAAAGAGGTCATTCAAGGGAGCAGATGGCTAATTGGTTTTACAGTCAAGATTAATATGGATGGCAGAAATTCTGGCACATTGTCTCATGCTGGAATTGGTGGCACTTTCCCTGATGATGGGGGCAGTGGCTAATTGGTTTTTCAGGGTATTTTGGCTATGAAAATACCATGTTGGCTGAACTAGAAGCAATCAGAGAAGGACCGACGCTGGCTTGGATTAAGGTATTCGCCATGCTATTGTGATTTCAGATTCTCTTGAGGCAGTGCTAGCTGCTGCTGTCGGTGTGCAATACCGACACATCCTCTAACGTTGTTTCCGATATCCAGTATCTTTGTCAAGAGGATTGGAATGTTGTGTGATATTTAGAGGTTACAAAAGTTTTGTATAGATTTCATGCAACTAGATAACATAAACTTGCAATAAAGTTTAAAATAAGATCCTACATATTAACACATATATAAAACAATTGTTATATATCAACTAAGAGAAAGTAGTATAAATAAAATACTTAGCACTTGGCACATAAATTTGATTGAGATCATCATGTGCCATTCAATTCATCTTTGCCTCCTAATTTCTCTGTTTTAGGTAGAATTGTAAGACAAATAAGATACCTATAAACTTCATAGAGAGGCTTATCATGATTATTTCATGCCAATAATTTAAACTTATCACGACTGATATTCCTTTTATTTATAGCAACACTAGTGACCAACTTTAGCCTTTACAATGGTTAATCAAGCCTGGTTTGTTGTATTTCTCCTTTACCAAGTAATCTTTCAGGCTTTGGGTGACCATTTTTGTTACTTCCTTAAGAAAAGGTCCCAAGTATCCTTCATTTTTATCAATCACTTTAAATTTCATGATTATTATAAGTTATTGCTCTTGAAACTCTTTATCAGAGTTTGAATCGACCATTGTGATTTTGTTTAAGTGGCCAACTAGGCATGTTCCACTTGTTGGTTGACAACAAGCCCCTTTAATATAGAAAGACTGAGATTGCCTTGTTGATAGGTAACCCGTTGGGTGCTGATCTTCCCAATTAGAGTTGATCGTAGATAAGGTGGTTAGGCCACTTAACCTGATATATACATTCGTAGGGTAGGTAATACCTCTCATAAGTGATCGTGTTTAACTTTGGTTGGGCTTGATGGGGCACCTATTATGTGGTCATATGATATCCAGGTTAAGGCTAATTACTTGAAAACATTCTTATTATAGTGCTGCTTGTTATTATAGAATATCCTAGAATTTACCCTTTAGGTCTATAGGCACATGGAGTTCCAAATCTACTTCATTGTAGCTTGTTCTAGATTTAATTGAACTGATTAGTCATAACTTGCATTGTCTTATTGAGTTTATAAGAAGTCACCACTAGCCTACAAAAGTGTGGTCAAACTAAACCATGTAGGTGGTGGTTTCACGTTCGAGTCCTGTGATTGTTTATATGATGATGACTGGAGGCTTACATAGTTGTTAACTTCAGGATTCGTGGGATTAGTTAAGGTACGCGCAAGCTGGTCCGGGTACCCATGTTAAACTAAAAAAAAAAAGTATGGTTAGATAATTCGATAATACCATTATTTCTCATAAAGAGAGAGAGAAAACCTTGCTGCTATGATGGAGGTATGGAATAACAACGTAGTCACTAGTAATTGATAAAGACAATGATGTTTAGAAAAATGACATAATAATATAAAATATTGTTCCTTTAGGCTTGTCAAGGCAACAACTACTTCTAATTAAATAAAGTGAGGACATCAAGTATCGGACATTTAGTAAAGGTAACCTACTCTAAAAGTAACATCATGTAAAGAAAAATCAAAGAGTTTTAAGGAGACAAGGATTATAGAAATCTAATTGTGCAGTAAAATAAAGACAGTTGTAAACAAAACCTTACGAGAGAAAACAATAAATGAATTGCTGAAATTGAATAAGTGGGTGTTTGTTTCTGTGATTGCTTCTGCTTTTGAAGCAAACCACAGAAAACAAGTGTTTGGTAACGAAGGAAACGTGATTTATTTCATGAGGGACCCACCATGTTTTGCGTTTTGAACGCAGGTCAGCAAATAGCAATTTCATGTTGCTTCTCTTTGCCTCCATACACAATAAGTTGCTCACTTACTGTTCACTTATGTGTACAGTGTCAATTGTTATGATTGGAAAAAAGAACTTGCTGGAGATGAAGCAAATGAATATGGTGTACTCTGGACAATGCCTCTTGTTCTTCCTTTAGTTTTCTTTTTCTCTGATTCTTTCTATTCTATTGTTTTTTTTTTGTTCTGGTTTGTCCACTCTCTCTCTCTCTCTACTGGTTTTGGTCCTCTGTTTTTTTTCCTTCTTCGTCTGTGTTTGTTTGCTTGTGTTTCTTTTCTGATCTGTTTTCAAATGGGGAGAGCCGGGGGGGGGGGGGCTGGTATACTTGGAGGCAAAGCTGGTGCTCTTGTGTTGGTTGGCCAGTGCTTTCCTCTCTCTGTTTCTGTTTTTCCTTCGCTTACTCTCCGATCTTCCTTCCCTAGGTCTTTTTTTTCTGTCCTTTTGTTCTCCTGCGTTTGCTCGTCCTTCCTTTCGCCTTCTGTGTGTATCATTCACTTCCTGTGTTCTGTGTGTCCACTTTGTGTCTGTCCCCTGTTCTTGTTTTTGTTTGTCCTCTGTTTATCCTCGGGGTTCTTTCTGTTTTCTTTCCCTTTGTTTTCATTCTTTGTTCATGCCTCAGTAATGGCATGCATTGTGGGGGTGAGAAGGATGTTACCATGATCTGCTGTCATTTTCGCTGAATCGGGATGAAGGAGATGAACAGTTTGCTTTGAAACGGCGCCATTTTGAGCTAAGGTGGTCATTCTTCAATTTGGCCACTAGAATTATGATATCTTGCAATCAGGCCCTTATTCGTGGAAAATTCTTTTTTTTTTTAATTTGGCCCCTGGATCAATTTCAATTTTTAATTTTATTTTTAATTGTGTTTTATTTAAAAAAATTAGAAGGAAATCGCTTGATGACGTAACATTTACAGAATTTGATCGCAATCCTAATTTTGTTCCTGATGATATTTTATTTGATATTGTTGCGTGCTTAAGAAACCAAAGAAACTATAGTCTGGATGAATTTCGTACGTCATGAAATTGTAGATAGTTTAATGGAACAATAAAAAATATTTGATATAAGTATTATTTATTTCATGATGTAATAACAGTAGTTAAATCTACAATATTTAAATTAAAAATCATCAATATTAATATATATATATTTTTTAATTATTTTATAACCTTAATTTAAAAAGCATTAATTTAACTAAACACATTAAACTACTTTTTGTTCAACCTCAATTTCAACCACATTTTTAACCAAACACCTATTTTTTTCAAACCAACCTTAACTAAAAGTACTTTTTATAAAACAGTTTTTTTTAAACCACAATCACAACAGCAACAGCAACCGCAATACCAAACACGCTCTAAGTGAGGCGGTCTTTCTGGTTACTTACAATCACTGAAAATCACCTTATGACTCCTAACTATCTAATCAACTATTTTTTTAGTTTCCTTGGTTGATTAGGCTTTTTAAACTTTTTTTTTTTTGCTAATGATTTTTGCAATTTTGACAATAAATAATAATTATTTTTATTTGCTTCAAATAAATATTTATTTTTAGGGTAAATAATGTAAAGCATACAATGCTCTAGCAATCAAAATTGGCAATAACATAAACAATAATAAAAAGAACTTGTGTTCCCCATCTAAACACTTCTCAAATTCGACCTCTACTTTGTAACTACATAATAATATTAGCAACGGCAATAATAGTGAAACAACATTCTTTTTCATCGTTAATTGCAAGTAACAAAACATAAAAAAATAATAAAAACCATAAACACATAATGTGGTGTTATGATTTATTGAATTTTTACAAGGACGTGACTGAGAATTAGAGTAAAACACAAGGATAGGTCGATGGTTTCTCCATTAATAAACTCCCTACTTTCGGCCAGCTTCTTCCAGTTCCCGCAGACCTCCAACCTTCTGCTCAATCTCCTCGATCAACTCCTCGCGCCACAGCTCTGCTCTTGCAGATTCTTCAATATCCTCTTGCTGCATTTCCGTTTATATATATATATATATATATATATATATATATATATATATATAGGTCAACAATCGTTTCTAACTTGTGATGGAGAAGAAGAATTAGGTGAGGTTTCATGATATAATTTATATTATTTTTCAATTGATTCAACAAATGTTATGCGTCAGAAAAAAACTATACAATGAAGAATTCTAACCATCCACTAATTTACAGAGATGAAAATCTTGATTGTTGAAATTCAGACTAATGATTGTGTAAGAGAATTCCATCTCTTACATATAAAAACGAGACTCAGACAACTACATCATCATGTTTGTGGAAGAGATGGAAGAATTCCATCCCACTATCATGAAATCTTTTACAAGTAGGAGAAGTAAATCCCTTACTCCCTACATCATAACTTGTGCAAATCTTAATCTAAAATTTTTTTTTCTTCAGTATGCTTTCCAAAGTCATTTTCTCAACAATATTAACGAATTTAATTAAAATTACTGGACAAAGAAAGACATGAAGTTAGAAGATTCAACACAGGAGTGAACGGAAACATATACCTTGTCATATACCCAATGTCCACTGCCATCCCCTCCATCTTTTCTATATGCCTCTGAGTCATAATATGGGTCCTATACAATAAAAACTCAGACATTAGAGAATCTCGCCAAATAACATGTATAAATTTCAGATCCTACATGCAAAACCAGATGGGCTTACTTTCATTGAACCGAAGAATAAACATCCCCAGCAAGTGAACATAAGGTAAAATACATCTACAAGCAGGGAAGAGAAGATTAGAGAAACTGAAGAAACCCCTAACGAAATATAGTGCTTAGTGGGCTGAAATTAATGAATGAGAGAAGAAAAAGAAAAACTTACAGACGTTTTTTATGGCTCGATCACTGAGATGCCATATAGATTTGTGAGTTATAAGGTCTCTTTGACCTTCTATATGCTCCACCATAACTGCCATTAGAGGCCAATCTGGGAAGGCATTCACTTTACTCAAGGAAGCTCTTTTCTTATTGCTGCGTTTATGCTATCACACAGAAGTATACTATCACTTGATGGGATACACATATGACTGGCTTAAGGAAAATCTATTGTGTCTGCGTGTACACCTTTTCATTAACTCAAGAGAACAAAACTCAAAGAGTCAATAATTTGGAGCAAGGAGCCACTTACCTGCAGCCACCCACTAAGAAGCCCGTCGCTTGAACATTGCCAAAGCTGAAAAAAGTAGAGAAAAGAAGAAAAGATTTACTCAATTTATCGGCTTTTGGACTTCTTGTGTAAATTATCTACGACAAAATGGACAGCCATGGTTTGTAAGATTTTACCCCTCCTGAACATGGTTTGAGGTCCAATTTTGTTTTCTGCAGAGAGCTAAGCATGTGCGGTTTTGTGATGGTAAAGCCCGTTATAGCTTTGGCCATTATAAATTTTGGATGGAGGCCAACTGCGTTCTGAAACGCTGGAGTTTCCTTTTTCGTTCCCTCTTAAGTGCTTTGAAATGGATAAGGAAACAATTCATATCCACCCCCTTCCTTCGCTCGTGCAAGCACACAACTCTTAGGATATGGTTGCGGGTTAGAATGCTAGTCTCATGTTCTCAGAACGAGGTCCATCGTTTTCTATTATTAATACAAGTCTCCCCAATATATATGAATAGATATAATTACTTTTTATATATACTTCCAAATTTGTTTTATAGAAAATAAAATATTCTTAAACAAAACAAAACAAAAATAATACTTCCACATTTGTTTATTGTATTTATATTTATAATATTTACTCTACATCCACGTAGGATGTTACACAAATATAATACACAACGATCTTCTCCTTTAAATTGCAATCATTCTTTTAAAAATTGTTAAGTAAACATCTTTTTTACACGGCTTATGATTTGTCCGAAGAAAAAGAAATTTATTGTATCTCTATTATGCACACATCATGTATATGTTATAAAGAATATAATTGTGTGCATAATACAAATATTGTAATAGATAAAAAGTCTAGTAAAATATTTTCCTTATATTTTCATCTAATAATTTTATATATGTGACGGATGAAGATTTCTTTTTTGTTTTACACCAAACCTATAATGGTCCCGGGTTCGATATTTTTTCGCATCTCCAAACTTTTTTTAAAGGCTTGAGTAGAAACACCGAAGCCTAGAAAAAAGGGTGGGCTCGGTCGCCAACCCAAGCCCAAGTGATAGGCACGCCTAGCACCTTCTGTTGGGCTCGGGTGCAACCCAAGCCCGAGCTAGGTGCTAGGCACCCCCAGCACCTCTTTATGGACTTAGGCGCATTACCCGAGTCCAACCCTGAAAGGATGTGTCCTGACCTACTTTTTAAATCAAAAAACATGTGTTGAGTCTTGTTTTCTCTTTTCTCTATTAATGTTTATGTAAGAGATATTTTCTTTTATTAATGTTCATTAATACTTGTGCAAGAGATATTTTGTTTCTCATAAATATTGTTGTGGTAAAATTATTCTTACATTAATAAGATACAGATTCAACACAAAAACAACTAAAATCTAAGAATTAAAAGCTCTTTAAGTGTATTTATCATTTCTTTTCTCTATTAAATTGCTAACTTTATTATCGAAAGGTCCTCAAACAACCTAAAAGATGACTTTTTTGCAGATATCTAGAGGCGTTCATCAAGAAAGTTTACCTTAACATTGGAGAAATGAGCTATTTACAAAAACACTTAACTAATCTATGATTCAACTATTAAAAAACCTTATCCTATAAATACTTCTAATTTTAACACTTCATCGATTGGCGTCGTCTGTGGGAATCTAATAAAAAAAATCCTTAGTGTGCTTTCCCCAACTTATTATAGGCATTCTAGATCATTCCATGAAAGGTAACCATGATACACCTGCGCCTGGTCACGTAACATATCAGCATGGTGAGAGGCATGTACTTCTACCTAGCCAGACCTCCAATAGCTAATTAATTAAGTATGACTTCCAACTCAAACAAGGCTACCTATTCAGAGGCAGAATCAAGTTATGCCACCCCAACAAATCCCTACACCTTTAGCATCAACACCCTCAGTAGCACTAGTACCCTCATGAAGACTAGAGGCCCTAATATCGCCGTAAAAGGATGCTCCCAATGCCTATAGACAGTCACACACGTCTAAAAGGTTTGGGCAAAATGACATTTGAGAAAGTGGGTATTCAAGGTGTGCTTCTTCTTAATACTAAGGGATTGACCCTACCTACCAACTCGACCATAACCAAGTAGACAAAAGATTGAAGATAGATTAACTTTAGAACATTTCCAAGGAGATTCCCATAGTCCTCATCATGTGTGCAACTTGACACGACCAAAAGATTGATGTCTTCTTCCAAGTGCAGGAGTGTCGATGTAATAAATAGCCTAACAAGACCGAGGTCGAACCACAGGGAGGTCAACTATATAAATTATAAATTATAAATAATAATAATAATAATGAATTAAAGAGAATTTTAAGATGTGAGATTAATGTGAGGATTAAACAATGATAAAAACAAATGTCAAGGCTAGAGGATCCACTAATAGTGTCGCACGTGTGCGGCGTCGCGGCGATTGCCCACCACCTCTTATCATCAGGTGTGGTATTTCTATGTATTCCAGCAAGTATGGGGAAACAAGGAATTCCTATCTTTTATCAGTGAAAAAAATGGAATGGGAGTCGCCACCTAGTATTTTGGTCACTAGGACCCCTAACTGGTCTCAAAGATCGGGTATGAAGACTGGTTGCGTAAAAGGAAGGTATTAGCACCCCAAATACGCCCTACCTAAGGTAAGCTGCATTGTTTTATTGTCTGATAAAAATCTAAGGTCTTGTCATGTTGGTCCGTCTATGGTTTAAGAAAAGCCCTGCTTAGTAAGAAGATTCTTATCTTATGGAGTAAAACCTAACCAGTCTAATGTCTATAACAAAACTATCTTTTTAATATCAGGAATACATTTTACGTATAAATTCATAATCCCAAATATTAAAACAAAAAAAAATATTTTTTGATTCTTTTTGAAATATTGGCCAAGTTCTCATGACTTTAATAAACTAGTTATTAAAGCCAAAATGCATGCTAAAATATAATATATATTTTTTGAAGTTTTCTATTTTGTATAAAAATACAATATGATTTTTTTTAGCTTTGAGAGACTCGGCTGTATGCAAAAAAAAAAAAACTTTTTTTAATATGTTTTCAAAGTTTTGACGAAAACTAGGTATTTTAATATCGGATGTTGTATCTTTAAAAAAAAATACAGACCGATATCAATCAAAATGGCGTAAAACAAATACGCGGGGAAATCACAATTTCTTCCAAAATATATATTTTTCTTTTTTAAAAAAGAAAAAAAAATGAAATGAACTGGGCTGGGTTGGATGCAGCCCCAGCAGCGTGGGCTGGGTTGATGTTCCAGCATTAAAAAAATAAACTGGGCAAGACTGGCCTAATTGTGTGGGCTGGGCCTGTATTGGCCCAGCTACAAGGCTGGACTCAGCCCCAGCCGCGTGGGCTGGGCTGGTGTTCTAGCCCAAAAGAACCAAAAGGGCTGCGCACAGTAACCAGCCAAACTTAATTGGCTAGTTACTATACACAACACAATAACTAGCTAATTAAGTTTCATTTGCTGCAGAACGTGAATTGCTCACGTTCTGCATGCAAATGAAAATGAACAAATAAAAATGGCAGGGGAGGGGAGAGAGTTACCTGGAGCGGGAAAGCACGGTTGTGGTCGTCAGCGGTGGTGGAAGGTGGCGGCAGGAGCGGCGGCGGTTTTCCTTCCTTCTCTCCTGTCTCCTCTGTTTCTCTTCTCAGTCCCCTCTCCTCTATTTTTTTTTCTTGTTATCTTCTCTTTTTCCCCTCTGTCTCTTCGGGGCTGTCAGCGGCAGTCAGGTGGCGTGCTGTGGTGGTGGAGAGGAAGCACAGTGGTAGCTGTGGCTGTTCTTCTTCTTTGGTATTTTTTTTCTTCCTCTGTCACTTCCCGTTCTTCCCCGCTTCTTTGATGGCTTCCCTTTCTCTTTCAAAAGAATTGTCTCCTCTCTCGGTCTCCCTCCCTTTTCTTTTCTCCCCTCTAGTTTCTAGTGTTTCGATCTGCTTCTCTTCGCTCCATTCTCTCTAAAAAAAACTATTGTTTCACTCTCTCCTTTCCTCCTCAAAAACTGTCGGTCTCTCTCTCGGTTTCTCCTCCCTTCCTCCTCTCTCACCGTCTTCTTTCTTTTTTCTTTTCTTTTTTTTTTCTCTCCATTCTGTTCGGTTTCCCCCCCTCTCTCTCATATTCGTTCTCCCCTTTTTTTTCTCCTCCTTCTTCTTCCTTTCTGGATAGTATTTATAGGGCAGGGGGAGCAGGGTCGACCTTGCCCCGTCCCATCGCTGCCCATGCATGGGGCGCACATGCCTCCTCGCCGCCACTGGCCGTCGGCAGGTGGCCAATAGAGGCGTCGCTTGCGGGGCACGACTTCTCTGTCTTCTCATCATGAGGAGGTACAGGTGGCGTCCGGTTTTGGTTTTAACAGAGCACGTGGGGAGGGAGAGAGGAAGAAACAAAGAAGAAAAAACAAAAACTGCTCTTCCCCTACTGCATGTCCAGGGGAAGAAGAAGAAGAAACAATGCCGCCTCAAAACGGCACCGTTTCGTCCTTTTTTTTGGTGGAAAATGCATGAAACGACATTGTTTTATCCAAAACGTGCCATTTTATTTAAAGGAAACTGGCGCCAAAGTGTCAGATTTCAAGTCAGTCCTTTAATTTGCGCGATTTTCAGTTTGGTTCTTGGTTTTGGATTTCTTCAATCAAGTCCCTAATTGGCCATCAAACTTCAATATTTATGTAATTAAGCCCCCGAATTGATCAAATCAACTCTAAAAAATTATAATTTGACCCTAGAACTTTAATTTCCTCTAATTAAAGCCCAAATTGACTTAAAAAACATCTTTCTTCTTGTAATCAACCCTCCATAAATTCAATTAAACTTTCAAAAAAAATTTAATTGAGTCCATAAACATCTGATTTTGTACTTTTCTTCCTAAAATAAAATTTTCTTTATCAATAGGGCTCTCACTAGTTAATGATCTACTGTCAAATTTCAATCTTTGTATTTTTGAACCTCTTCAACCAATTTTTGACCATTTTCTAGGCGCTCTGACATCCTCTTTTCACTGCTATTTTTTTTTAATATATTTTTGATTGATTTTTTTTTGTGCGGGGACCCAAAAATAGGTTGCAATAAATGGTATTTCAAATAATATAAACTCTTTTTATTACTCAACTGGAAACCACACACAAAGGATATTCCAATTGTATTATAAATTATTAAAATGATTATATTAATTATCTTATTTGATTAATGTCAATACTTGTAAATGTGATCAGGTATTCATGGTGATAACTTATGTTAACAACATATCAAGTTCCTTTCATAGCACATGTGTCAGTTATACCATACAGTTGGACTATGAAAGTGCCTAGTATTTGTTGTACTAAGGGTTGTTGTTCAACACAAATCTAGATGACCATTTAACAAACAAGGTATTAAGAGTGAGTAAGATAATAAATACAAAACATGTTAGTATCAAATATTAAAGTCCATGTTGAGTTTATACTATACTTATTCTTACACCATTAGTGTAACCTTTTCACATTGACATAATAAATTTAGCTGAACATTATGAATAAGAGAAACATAGATAAACAAGATAAGAACATAGTTATATAAGTATAGTAAAGGAAATAAAAAGCATAAACAAGAGATTAAGAAAAATATAACATGGAATAAAACTTGAACATTACAAAATACAAAGAAAAAGAGCAAGAGCAAGAGCAAGAGCAAGAGCAAGATCTTGATCTGAAAAATAAGAAGCTTAAATGCATGACAAATGCCTTCTTTTATAGGCCAAAATTCAGAACTATTGATTTGATGACTAATTATTGAGTGGGTGGCCACCTCTTGACTTGGTAACAATCCTTATCTTCTTGTCTGAACAAAACGTCATTGCTAACATCAGAATTTGAACATGTAGTCTTCATGAAAATTCTAGGACTTTGTCTCAGCTTTCTAACAAAATAAGAATGAGCTCAGTTGGACTTCTAAAACTTGAGATATGGGCTGAACACTGAACAATATCTGGGCTGTAGGACAGATTTCGACTTCTCTTTTGATGCTAAGATTTGGACTTCCAAACAGTATAATTGAGTCTTGGACTCTCATAAAAGTTTTACGCCTATGTCTTAGCTTTCCATCCATATAAACCAGACCTAAATCCAAGTTCTACAACTTTAGTTATGATCCAATAACTGAATAGTATTCCAATTTGAATTGAACTAGCATCTTTTCTTTAAGCTTAACCCTCTCTTTGTCTTTTCACTTTCAATAGTTAAACAAATCAATCAATCCTTTGAATTGTGAAACATGTCTTCATTTGAAATGAACATTTACCATAAATTAAAGATATCTTATAGTATCAAACTTGTTATTATAAAACATGCTTAAGTTAGGGAATTTAATGATACTTTAAGTGCAATATGATGATATACAAAATTGATAAAAATGCACTTTTAAGTACTAATCACACCCCCAACCAGCTTATTACTGGTCCCTAGTAATTAAAGCGTTCAAGTAGAAAAACAATGTACAAAATCTAAAAAGCAAGGCATTCATCATTCAACTTCCATTAATCTATCCAAATAAACAAACTCTCATTAAATTTATATATTTGCTTCATACTTTTGAAATAAGATATTAATAAACCTTTTTTTTTTATGTGCTCAATGTATGAAAACATAGATGATGGAGTTTTTATTGGAAGAAAACAATATTCTATTCTAATGTTTTTCTATGGTTAATTTCTTGGGTTGGGATCATTATCTTTTTTTTTTCTTTTTTTAATATATATACATAGAACTTAAAATACAATGCATATATAACCTATGTAATGAGCTTTCGGCTAATGACTCCCAGACCAGTTGGTCTTAGGGCATTAGGTGTTGCGACACCCCTACGAGCTTAGTAACTCGGGTTGCAGATACTGATACGTAGATAGTGTAATGTTTGATTTCCTTAAGCTTTTCTCCTTAACCCATGTAACAAGCACTAGGCCAATAGCTTCCAAGTCAGTTGACTTTAGGGTATTAGGTGTTAAAACACCCCTTCGGACTTAATTGCTTAGGTTAGAGAGGCTACAAAACCAACTTATCTATATTTTGATTATCATCAATATTATCAATTTGTTTTTGTTTTTTTTTTCAAATTATATACTATACATTTCCCTTAGTTGTTACCTTTAACAAAAGAACATAAATAATGTAATAATCCAATGTGCAACCCACAATCATATGTTAAAGTGTGTGTGTGAAAATGAAAGTTTAAGAATATTTGTTAAATGAATATATGAGAAGAATCAAGTGATAACAATGCGAGAGTTTGTAAACCTGAATATTTCAAGAAGTATTATGATAGACCTTGATAAGAATATTTACTAAGATGCTCTCAAGAGTCAATAAAATTCCTCCTTACTTTGCCATCCTAATAACAGTTTTGTTAAATGGTTTAAATAATAGTAAAAAAAAAATAGTTAGTAAGTTAATTTTTTTTTTTAATGTCAACCACTACCCTCTCCTCCCAACTAAAACGAGACATTGTCCTTAATGTACTAAGGTAGAAAGATAGAGTATAAAAGATATCACTTGAAACAACAAACATTGACAAACCTGAAACACACTTAAACAAATATAAGAAATAACAAAACAAAATAATATGCTATTAATAAAACCAAAAGACACAAGGTTTCACAAACGAAGGCTTAAATCCAATCTAAGCTTTTTACGGCTTTCCATAGTTGACCAATTTATGCGACTCATAAAGGGATCAATTACAGGGATGAAAGATTGTAGTTGGTCAATCAATTGTTCAGAAGTAGCAGGAGAGATTATGATTTATCGTGCCAAAAATGTTAGAAATTTTGTTCCACAGCTTGATTAAGAAAAGACAACAAATTATCATAAAAACCATTAACATTTAACAAACCTATAGGTTTATTGTGAATGTGCAGTTGGGCCCAAGAGAAAATATGAAAGATCTTTTCCAATGTGCCTAGACCACCTGGTAAGGCAATGAAGGCGTCAGCATGGTTAAACATTGTATTCATTCGATCAGACATTGTGGAGACCTGTAGTTCCTCTCCAATTGTTTTTCTAATGATGTCCCTTTTTGCTAAAGCTTTGAAGACGACCCCCAAAACTTGACTGCCTCCGAAAAATATAGCTATTGACACACCCCCCATTAACCCAAGGCTGCCTCCCTTATACACTAAATGAATCTTTCTCTCAGCTAGTACCTGACTAAGAGAATTTGCTGATTCTAAAAACTCCTTTTCTTTCCCAGGACTGGATCCACCAAAACACACAAATATTTCTTATTTGATGACTTGAGGAACCTGCCATTTCTACACATTTCTATATCTGTTGAATGCATGGATTGAGTAGAAATAAAGGGAAAGAAGATAAGATTTTATATATGAGAAATTAAAAATGCAATCATACCACCTATATGTAAGCCAGATGGAGTCTCTCTCTCTCTCCCCCCTTTAATTTTTGGTCAAAACATGTGTATGTACAGGTAGTTGTGATTGTGGTTCACATCTTTTCTTGGTTTTATGTCTAAGAACGGCTTAAACGCCCTCTGTGGGTTGGGGATAAGCTTCCCATCCAGTTTTCTTAAAAACTGGCAAACAGGGTCTTTTTTAATCAGATTCCCAAGACTATGTCAAGCATGTTCTTTATGGAATTTTGGCCATAAATCATGAATTGCACGATGCACATCTCCACTAGGATGCGTCTCAAGAGTTAATAGAAGATTATCTAAAGACTTCTTACTCAGTCCTTCCTTAATGAATTGTATTTTATCTTCATAGTTTATAGATATCATTCCTAAAGAACAACATTGTGCATTACAAGTCCATCTGGCACATCGGTGATAGACTTTCAGTTGTTTCGCACAACGTTTATTTGCAAAAGTGCTTTTACCTGTCCTAGGCATGTATGAAATAAAAGAATTGAAAGACTCACCTGATAATCAAACATTTGCTTCAATCATCCAATAAATATCTTCAGGAATTCCATGATTCATTAACAACCTTAATATTTCACACCTAGCACGATAAATTTTTGCAATCGTATTTGGAGGCAAAACAGGAAAATACTTTTAATGATGCTTGCTCACATGGAGTAGAAGTTGCCTAGTAAAAGCTAAGTGGCGAGCAAAACTCAAATCAAATAACTGCTCAACATCTGAAGGGAGATCCAATAACCTCTTTATCATGTCCGTAGTTGCCAAACCATCAAATCCTAAGATGGTGTCATTCTATCCTATAAAATGTCGAAAGGCATTCCTCTCCTCTTTAGATAAGGATAATAAAGAAGAGAAGTTACAAAATCAATCCGCAAACATGTATGGGAAGGGCCTACCCCAATATTAGAAGATCCAGCCTAATGTGTAAAACTCTCAATCACTCCATAGGATGGGGAAACTTCAACGAAGGTCCTGACAACCCTAATTACTAGTAAAGGTGTAGGAGACGAAGACATAATCATAGGTGCATGTGTTACCCCCTCCTTAACAACATAAGGCCTTTAAATAACCGACACCCTTATCTTTTTCACCTTTTCTCTCGTAGCAGCTTCAGAAAGGATGTCAGGGGAAACGATTTCCCTTCTTCTTATAGTTGGAGGCTACTAGCTCCTTGTAACAGTGGTAGGCTCGGATGAAGGTTGAGTGTCAGGAGTAACATCAATCTCTTAATGACACTCTGCCATCTTTTCAACCAAAAAGTTGGATGTTCTTCCCACTTCTGAGCTTCCTCCAAAATTTTCCTTATGTGACTCCTCTTCTAAAGATTGATCTGCAAAAAACCAAGGTCACATCATGATAAATATATTGAACTATATAAAGTATAAATACTTACATACCATGTCTCTCTAATTGGTATAGTCTCTTGGCCATCTTATTAATGTTATAGCGATGGGTGGAACTTACCACATTTTTACACACGTCGTGGTCAAAACTACCGAGACATAATTTTTCATTATCATCTAACTGAGGAGTTTACTAAAAATAAAGATAACCCCATAACTATTGCACTTGGCCTGATCTAGGCTTCTTTAAACACCTAATGATTAACCATTTCCCATACTAACTAATCCTGGACGTGAGAGCTCTTATTGTCTAACACATTCTTTATAGGATTCTTAAGGTGACCAAAGAAAGTGAAAAATTAACGAACATCATAGTCCCTTTAAGGACAACCATTTAATTGAAAGCAATATCTAAATATTTCCAACTTCAGTTTCACCTCTATAATTATGAAATACTCCTTAAAAGCCTTGGGATGTTGGGATGAAGTTGGCTGGCATAAATGTTATAATGGAATAACACATCTCTCACAAAACCCCCTAAAAGAAAGGTATGTCCTGACTCAAACATGATATAGGGGGTTGTTATCGCAGTGAAATCGTTATGGGAGCCTAAGGTTTGCTTACTATTCCTTTTGCTCTATTAGGAAATAAGGCCAAATAGTATTTCCCCTATAAGCTATTGAGCTTAGCTACATGTTCAGTGGTCAGGGTGCTCTTCTCATTATCCTCGGGAGCTCTAGGTAGGCTGGGGTTCTTAGTGAGTGAGCATCAACCCCTCCAGTCTTGGTTCTAATCCCTATAGATCCTAGTCCCCCACTAGAACCCCTAGTCTTTGGATGTCCTGGTCTAAAAGTAAAATCACTACTCAAACTTACCCGTTTCCTCTCTCAGTGGCCATTTTAAAAGGAAAATGCTAAGGAAGATGAAGTTACATTATGATTACTTCTATTTTGTTCCGTGATGATAGTGTATCTCACACTAAGGTTAGATAATTACCCTCACATGCTTCTACATTTTGCACTAAATCTTTGAGAGGAATGTTAAAGAAAGACTTTAAATGAATTGAAAATAAAATGAAATGAGTCTTTATATAGGAGGAGGTCTCCTCCACCCTCCATCGAATTGACAATAAATGTCACCACCATGACAAATCCACAAAAAAACCATTAGTATTGTCATTATGGCATCTTCTACTTAGATATTTATCCAACCAAGATAAGTAATATATCAGTTATGAATATCATCTAAATCCTGCACGTGTTCCAGTGGAACACCTCAAGGTATTCCTGTTTTTCTTACAGGGAGAAATGCTGGAAGCAAAATAATATTTTTCTCAAGTCTCTCCGGTAACAATATCGCACAGACTTAGGGGGCTACTAACGGATCAAGATTTCTTGTTTTTTGGCACCAAACCCATAATGGTCAAGGGCCCAATATTTTTGGCCCATTTCCAAACTCCTTTAAAGGCTTGGGAAGAAACACCTAAGCCTAGAAAAAAGGTTAGGCTCCGGTGCCAACCTGAGCCCAGGTGGTGGGCATGCCCAACACTTTTTGTAGGTTTAGGTATTCCAAGCGCTCGAGCTGCCCACCACCTTTTGTAGGTCTAGGCATTCCAAGAGCTCGAGCCAAGTCCTGGGCACCTCTAACACCTTTTTATAGGCTCGGATGGTGTGCATCCCCAGCACTCAAGCTAGGTGTTAGGCACCCTTAGCACCTTTTATGGGCTTGGGCGCCCTACCCATTAATTCTTAGCCTACTTTTTAAACCTAAAAACACGTGCTGAGTTCTTTTTTCTTTTTTCCCCATTAATTCTTGTGTAAGATATGTTTTTCTCCATTAATGTCTAGTAATGCTTGTGTAAGAGATATTCGTCCCCATTAATGCTCATTAACACTTGTGTAAGAGATATTTTGTCCGTCGTAAATGTTTTTATAGTGAAATTACTCTTTAGCCCTTCCACCCAAGAAAAAAACGAGGTCCAAGGGCTATAAATACCGCTTAAACTACCAGGTAAAAGATAAAATTTTTCTTACATTAAAAGGATACAGATTGAACACAAGGAAAACCAAAATCTTAGAATTAAAAGCTCTTTAAGTATATTTATCACTCTTTTTCTCTACGAAGTTGCTAACTTTACCATCGAAGGGTCTCAAACACCCTAAAAGATTACCTTTTGCAAGCATCCAGAGGCATTCATTAAGAAAGTTTACCTTAACATTAGAGAAATGAGCTATTTATAAAGATACTTAACCAATCTATGATTAAACCACTAAAAAAAACCTTATCCTATAAATACTTCTAATTTTAACACTTCATTAATATGTAAAACTCTAAATTTTACCAAGAAAACTATAGTGGTGTTAACCGCTTAATATGGGAGTTATGCAAATTTTCCAAGATATTTTAATGGGTTAGATATAAGTTGATAATTGTTTATATATATATATATATATATATATATATATAGTTGCTACCTAATTTTGACCCCTATTTTGATAAATTTCAAAAAAAAAAAAGGTTTACATGTGGCGGTAACATAGAGTATCAAGGCTAATATTAAGAAAGCAATATGTCAAGGAGATAATTACTGAATCATATATAATTACTACAATACAAAATACCATAGATATATGATTTGATTCATGCTGGTTATGAAAAATAATCACTGCAATATAAAATACCATATATATAGAATTTTTTTGTACTGGTTATAGAAGACAATTTCAGCAATAATTATTGCAATATTTTATTAAATAGCATGTGTAGAGATTTTTTATATAAGTGAACCTCCAACTATATGCATAGGAGGAGGAGAAAAAAATTTAAAGACAAAAAAATGAATGCAACCACAAAATCCTAAACCTAATTTTTTCTCCCGGCCGAAACCAAGTCACCACTCCCATCTCCATCTTCCCTGCAGAGCCAAGAACCCCACCTTTGCCTTTGCTAAACAAACCAGAGAATCATCTCTCACTTAAACACCACCTCGCCATCTCTTCCTTTTCTCTCGCCAAAACAAGTATGTCCTGACCGGCCTCCACTGTTTTCCCCATTTCCCCCCTTCTGTTACACAGCCTCCTATCCTTCCTCCTTTGCTGCTGCTTTCCCCAGCAAACCTTGAGACCTAGCCCTCTTCCTCTCCCAGCCGTCACTGCCCCTTTCCCTTTTCTCAGCCAAAACTTTCCCTCTACGCACAAGCTTCCCTTCTCCCTTCAGCCGCACACTCTCCCCTCCCTTTCTCTACATAGAAGTCACCTCTCATTTCCCTTGCCAGCCAGCCATTTCAGCTCCTTTATTCTCCCTTTCCCTGATGGTCCCCATTCCATCTCTCGGCCTGCCCCCCTTTCTTTGCCAAGGACAAACCAGACTTACCCCTTTGCTTGGCGAAAACTAGACTAGTAGCCATCGCTCTTTGCCCATGTTTATGTTTCTCTCCAGGAACTAACCGCCTAAACCAGCCACACCACCATCTTCCATTTGTTCTCGGTTTTAGAAACAGAGAAGGTGCACCCCCTGGGCTGTTGAATCTCTCTCTCAGAGTCGCCGCCTTTTACCGTGACAGCACTGCACCTTGCCAGTTTGTCCTCATCAGCACCGTGTCTGCAACACGTCCAGCAATGAGGCAAACCTGGCTCTACTATGAACAACGAGCAGGGACGTCTTTCGTGAGCAGTAACTAGTCGTCTCCCTCTGCTTCGACTCCAGCCGCTGCCTGTCCAGCCCTGCACTTTGCTAGTTTGTCCTCCTCAGCACCGTGTCTGCAACACGTCCAACACTGCGGCAAACCTGGCTCCACCATGAATAGCGAGCAGGGACGTCTTTCATGAGCAGCAACCAGTCGTCTCCCTCCACTTCGCCTCCATCCGCTGCCTGACAAGGTAAGCCGTTTCTCTCCTTTCTCAATTCTGTATTTGCAAAAGAGTTGGCATTATGCGAAGGTAAATTAATTACCTTCGCACTGTGCAGTGCATGCGTGAGTAATTCACGCATGAAATGCACAGTGCCTAACTAGGTCATTAGTTTGAATTAGTGACCCGGCTAGGCCAGCTGGGTTCAGCCCAGCCACATGGGCCGAGCTGGATCCAGTAAAAAAAAATGATTAATATCATTGTTTTTTCTCGTGTGTTTATTTTATGGTTGTTGTATTTTTATATTGTAAACAATACAAATCTCATATTTAAAATACTCAGTTTTCGACGCAATGTGGCAAATACACACATACACATATACATGTTTTTTTATATAAAAAACAAATATTTGAAGTTTTGAAAATGTGTTTTCGCATGGATTTCTTAAACATAATAAAAAATTTATTTTCTTGCATTTCTGGATTTTACAACATGTTTGTAAAACTCCAAAGGGTATTGGCCAATATTCCAAAAAATACAAAAATCTTATTTTGGGGGAATTCATCTATTATTCACCGTTAATGTTTGGATAAAGAAATCCCAAAGGGATGAATATCCAAAATATTATTGGGAATAACTTGTTATTATTCACCGTTAATATTTGGATAAAGAACCCCAAGTGGTTAATATCCAAAATATTTTTCTAGGAATAATAAGTCATCACACATTCTTGAAAGAAGCTTTGATTATAATTGAGGACATTTTAATTTTTGACTCTACGGTTTATAAGCTGTGAAAGTATGAAACATTAAGGCAAAAAGAGGATTTTAAAGTGCTCTGAATTTCCTTAGATTTCTAAATCTTTGTTCCTTTTCCTAGCGATTTACGAGTCGCAAATACATGAAATACTAAGAGAAAAATAAGCTCTTAAGCACATCGAATCTCTTTAGATTTCTATCTTACCTATCTCATAAATCATAGGTTATAAATTTAGTCTAAATCAAACACAAATTTCAAGAGATCTACATTGGTTCTTCTTGATACTTTGTAGAGATATCTAAGGGTGTGATCCATATGGACCAATGGTTCTTCCTTTTTAGACTTTGAGTCCAAGTTTGTTCATCATAGGGAACTTATTCTAGGAAAACTGATTGGATTAGAAAATACCAACATCATAGCAATTATAAGACAAATCAAACACCAAGCAGCTTACTTTAGGTAGGGCGTATTAGGAGTGCTAATATCTTCCTTTTACACAACTAGTCCCTTACCTTAGAATCTCTGAGAGATCAGTTAGGTTTTCTAGTGACCATAATACTAGGTGGCGACTCCTTTATTCATAAAAACAAAAAAAAAATCCAAAATCAATCGAGGGTCGTCGCGACGCCGCGCTTCACCACGAGGGTGCGACATTATATATATATATATATATATATATATATATATATATATATATATATATATATATTCTTTTAAAAGAGTGTTTCATTAGTTATACCTTTTTTTTCAGTTCTCTTTACACAAGTATTGAAGTCGTCATTTGAATGAAATATCTCATGCATTGATGGTCATGAAATTCTAAAAAATTAATGTTAGCTACCGATGGAAAAATTTATTAAAAAAAGACTTGAAATTCTGATCTTGAAATTATGTAAATATCTCATATGTCTAATAAAAAAAATAAAAAACAAAATATTATCTATATAATTAGCATCTAATATTTTTTTTTAAGGATTTTTGTTGATTTTGTTTTTCTTCTTTAGATTTTAAATCATTAAATTAAAATTATAAATGAAAGATAAACATTAAATCAAATCGAAACATAATTTTAATTTTAAAAAACTGATTGGATCTAATTGGTATTAGGTATTGTTTTTCCATGTGACTTTATATATTCATTCCTAAGATCATCTAACTCGCAATTATAAATCACATTCTGAAAAGCTGTGTTTGTTTTTTATTTTATTTCATACAATATAGTATTTAATGAAGGTACTAAAAATGAGCTAAGGATAATTAAATATCTATCTACGATGATGAATATCTTGTGTGAATTCTTTTGTTTTTTTGTTTTTTTTTCTAAAATCAACATGTAATTTAGTTTTTATTAAAGAAATGTGACACATGTATTTAAGAGCATTTCATGAATCCAAGCAAGTTTGCTATATAGTTATCCCGGTAAGGCTTATTAGCTCATCAACCATATTAATATCAGATTATATGACATGATATATAGAGGATTTATTTTTAGTTTATGAGAATAAGCAAGAAAAGGAAAGTAAATGTGATGAAAGAAAGAGAACAAGGAGAATGCAAAGAGATATTCAACCTGAATTTTTTTAATTGCTTTATATAAAAATGGTACATTCATGCATAATACTTCTTCATAGCGTCAAAATTAATAGGTATGAGAGTATTGTTATTATTTACTTACATCAAGGTTAAGAATATTAAATCTTTTCCATATAATGCTCACTAATTTCATTATTAGGAGTATTATTTCCAGTCCAATATTTACTAGCGCTAAAGTAAAAAATATTAGATCTTTTTGGTGTAATATTCACTAATGCCAGAAATTGGAGCATTTTTTTTAGTAGTATTCAGAAATATTATTTTGAGTAATGCTCACCAATGCTAGAATTGAGAGTATTGTTATTATTAATTACATCAAGGTCAAGAATATTAAATCTTTTCCATATAATGCTCACTAATTTTATTATTAGGAGTATTATTTCCAGTCCAATATTTACTAGCGCTAAAGTAAAAAATATTAGATCTTTTTGGTGTAATATTCACTAATGCCAGAAATTGGAGTATTTTTTTTTTGTAGTATTCATGAATGCTAGAGTTAGGAATAATAGAATTTTTTTTTCTTGTGCAATACTCACTAATACCAGAATTGAGAGTATTACTTTTAGTCACATATTTACTAACAACAGGGTCATGAATATTGTAGATAAAGCATTGGTAGATTAGACACATTAATAAACTATTAGCAATTTAAGACAAGGCCAACAATACAGCTTACCTCTGGTAAGATGTTTTAGGATGATAGTATCTTTCCTATAGTATAATTAGTCCCTTACTGTATATCTTTAAAGACCAGTTAAGATTTCTAGTGACCATAATATTAGGTGGTGAGTCCTTTATAAAGATTAGACCTTTCCACTTTCTCAAAACAATAAAAAAGACTCCTTTCCTCTAGATTTCAAGGAAAGAAGGCGAGTCATCACGATGTTAGGTACGATAAGAATAATGATTATTTACCATTTATGTTTTTTATAAAATATAGTCAAAAAAATTTCTTTGGCATTATATCGAACAATAATGTTCCTTTTCTTTTTATCTTAACTAATTATTTAAAATTTTGAATTTATATCAAATTCAAATTAATTTATTAACTCAAGCCAAATTAATTATACTTTAGCTACAATTAGCATAATCATGGAATGATCTTAATATTGCAATCTCTAGGTCAATCTTTTTGTTCTTTGAAAAAAAAATACCATCTTCTAGCTATATATAATGGTAGAGATAACATTTCTTTAAATACTGATCATTGATAGTGTAGTTTCTCATCTTGGTTAACTAGGTGGTAGACACCTTTTATTAGAACTTTGACAATAACATATGGATCCTCTTAATAAGGAAATAATTTTCCATATTTTGAATTCTTATGGCCAATTAGGATTATGACATTTATACTAGATTGTTTTTAGAGAAATATAAAATGCTTCTTATATGTCTTTTCAACTTTTCTCTTATATGCTAGCAAATGATATAGTACATGGAGTCTTACCTCATCCAAGTTATCTAACTTATCTAACATGATTGTTTAATAATCTAAACTATCTATGATACATTGTGCATCTATTCTAAGTGATTACAGTTTGAGCTTCATTGGTATCATGACATCATATCAATATATTAAGGTAAATTCTGAGGTTATTAAAGTAGTCTTTTGTGAAGTTTTATGAGCCTATAGTGCTTTTGATAATGCATCATATCATGTTTTGAGATTGCTTCTAACCAACTTTTGAATGTTGAGGATCAAAGTCTTGTTGCTAGATTTTACTTGCCTATTAGTTTGGGCATAGTAAAAAGTTGACTAGACTATTTTAAATCTATATTCATGTAATAATTGCTTTATATCCCCCTAGAGAATATTGACCCTTGATTAGTAGTGATAGTTTTTGGGAGTCCAAATTTATAGATGATGTAGTTTTTAATTAATTTGATTATTATTTCTTGATTGTTTGATTGATAAGGAATTGATGTAACCCACTTAGTGGACTAATCAATGGATACAAAGATATAGTTATACCTTTTTAAAATAGTGGATGCATCTTACCAAAGATGTCCATTTCTCAATCTTTAAATGGCTATGGTTTGACTTCTGCGTTAAGTTTATCAAAAGATATGTGTTGGATTAGACCAAATTGTTGACATTATTAGTATCCATTAGCATAACTAATGTGATTCTTGGTTTTTCTGGCCAGTGAAATTCATGATTAATGATAAGTCACTTCATCTTAATGTCAGATTAGTGTGCTATACAAAGCCTCTCATGAACTCAAACATGATCAATAAGACTTTTGTCGGTCCTAAGAATATGAGTTGAATTCCAATATTATGCCTCCTAAATAATATATTTTTTAGGAGTACATAATTGAATGTTTTCATTTTAAAAGACCTTTAAAATTCATCTCTAAAATTCTTTAATGGGTTAAGAGTGCTAATAACTATAAGACCCTTTATTTATACTTGATAAATTTTTTTTAATAATAGTTTAACTGTTAATATCTTGTACACTTTTAAACATTAAAATTACATTGTTTTATTAGTCTTGACATTCTTGTTGGATAATAACTATGATTGGTCAATCGATAATTTTGACATGGATAATTTCATGACTATTGAAGGACATATTGTGCTCCGATCCATGTTATTGGCTTTTGTATTGTTTTCTCTCACAAAAAAAATAATCTTTTGATAAAGTTTGGGACCACAACATAGTATGTTTGGTGTTCTCAAATAATTGATTGATAATAACAAATGAATTTCTAGTCACTATAATTTATTGTACTTCTAACTACAGGAGTATTTCAAGATTTATGATTAAGACCTCATATTCACCTTAATTGTTTTTGCAAGGAAAATCAAGCAAAAAAGATATGGTCATTTTATCACTTGTTAGGAATATTATGTCCATTCTGCCCCAACTTTATTTCTTTTTTTTTTTTCTTATCTTGAATTCCTCAAACCATAATTCTCAAGCAATGGGTTATCATGATAATATTGATATTGTACTCTAATTCATAGTTTACATTGATGTAAGGATGGTAAGCTAAGAAATCAATTAAAGTTTAGGCTTTAACTGCTTTTTATGGCATATAATATAGATTAAATTCAAATCATGATAATGTTGATTTGCAAATACTACATTTTCAAAAAGTCTTTAACAACATATATTTAATTAAACTTATCTTGCAAATTACATAAACATTAACTAGTGACATATACCAACATTATTTAACATAAGCAAAATATAAAGAAAAATATAACTTCTATATCGATATATACCTTTCTTCCACTTTTATTTTTACACGACTTAGATTTGGGACCAATACTATGGATGTAGATAGATATGATTTTTATATCTTCAAAGACAAGTTGTTACTTTTTTTTTCTATTAAAACTCATTATAACTCTTCCTTTATTTTAGATATCTTACCAAAAAAAGCTTTGTACTTCCTTCTTATTTTGAGGAGGTTTTGCTTCCATGACTGCTCATACTTTATTCTTGTTCATGTTTATGCCTTATTGATACACCAAAAAATTACTTGCATGCACTCCAAAATTATATTTTTAAGAATTCAATTTTAAACCATATATCATCATTCGTTCAAGTGCAGAATGTAGTTCATTTAGATGAGTGAATTTTGATTTTTGTTTTACAAAAATATCATCAACAAAAACCTTTACATTATTATTGATCATATAATGGAAATTTAACATCATAATATTTTGGTATGTTTCACCTGTATTTTTTTTAATCTAAAAGACATTACCACTTATTCATACATTCCTAGTGAACTAGAAAATTTGAATGCAATCTTTGAAACATCTTTTTCTACAATGAAGATTTGGTTGTAACTAAAGTGGTCATTTATGAAACTAAGTATTTCATTGCTAGATTTTTAAAATATATGTAAACCCTTAATTTGCTATTCTTTTTCAATACTAGCACGATATTGGATAATCCATTCAACATATCTCCCTAACCTATTAAACAAACTTTTAGGAGCCATTCGATTTCTTTCTTCATATGGTCAACCAAGTTTGAAGCCATTTTTCATGGTTTGATTTAATAATGGACCACTAAAATTGTTTTATATGGAAAAAAAAATTAAAAAAGAAATGTTAAGAGGGCAAGATTTAAGATTTAAGTATTAAGTGTGTAGAAACTATTAAATGAATAAACTTTTAAAGATGTTCGGAGTTGGGAAAATTATAAAAATGGTTGAAAATTTCATGATATCGAGGGAGTAACTAGTGGCATTCTATTAGTTACTTTCTGGGTACACCTTAAAGAAAGAGACAGGCACAAAGAGGTGAGAAAAAATAAAACTCATGACCCATTAAAAGTGATAAGAATATCTCCATTTATTTTTTTAATATCTATATCTTTTTTTTCCTTAAATTGAACTTAGAGAGTAACTAATATGTAGCATTTGGTTACTATTTAGAGATAAAAGGGATAAAGATAGTGGAGATAGAAATGTGTTTAGTTAAAGAGACATAAACAGACATAAAAATAAAATATATTTCTAGGATAATTTTGCAATGAATTTCTATACTTGCAAAACATGAGGTACAAAGTGAGACATGTCTCTAGAAACAATATTTATTATTTCTTATTCTTAAAATATCCTTGTAAAAAACATTCAATTCCAAAATTCTTTAAGCAAGACATGTAAGGATAAAAATTATTATTATCATAATTTTAAAACCCAACCTGAGAGTTGACTACGGGCAAAGTCCGAGTAACTGGTAGAGGCTCGAGTCAAGGGTTGGGTTGACCCAAAATAGTTTAAGAATAAAAATAGTTATTATTATAATTTTAAAACCTGATTTAGGAGTCAGTTTATGGCAAGGCCCAGGCCACGAGTGGGGTTTACCATTGACCCAAGTCAACATAAAGGAAAAAAATATTTGTTATCATGGTTTTAAAACCGACTCGGGTTTTTCCCCAATATAAGGCCCGAGTCACATTTCAGAAAGGTCATCACAGGTTGACTCAAGTCAACATTAAAATAAAATAGTTATTATCTTAGTTTCAAAACTTGATTTGGGGATCAACCTTGGGCAAAGCCCGGTGCATGAATTAGAAGGATCAACCTGGTTTAATGTAAGAATAAAATTTATTATTATTATAGTTTTAAAACTCGACTCGAAGGTCAACCGAGGCAAGGCCCGGGTCACAGGTTGAAAGGGTTAACACGGGTTGATTGAGTCAACATATGAATAAAAGTGATTATTATCATGTTTTTAAAATCTAGCCTGAGAGTAACAGAGGTAAGGTTCATGTCATGGTTCGGGAGGGTCAACCTGGCTAACCCAAATTTTCTTTTAAAAATAATCACAACAACCTTATTTTGACCAAATTTGTTTTTCAAAAAAGTCAACAGGTTTTTTTATTCGTGTTTTATCTCGGGCTAAGTTGGATTTTTCATCAAGTAAAGTTGAATTAATCATTTTTCTATTTTTTTTCTTAAACTCGAACCAATCTAGGCCCAAATCAACCCGTTAAGTCAGTCCTAGTTTTATCACTAAGGTTATTATAATACTGTTAACTTCAACACTTAATATAAACTAAAATGTGTGTGTGTACTTTTAAAAATATGTAAGTCTAACAACAATATATATTAAGGGTAAAATAGACTTTTGATATTTTATTTTATTTTGTCCACCATAACCAAACAAGATACATAGATAATCATTTTGTCTTGCACATTATTACCATAAAAAATTTTCTCTCGGTTTCATTTTCTGTCTTATCTCCATTATCCTTGACTTTTCTGTTTCAAAATAGTAACTAAACACTACTATAGCTACCACTAGTTACTTATCGAGCAATATAAAATTTCTCTTTAATATATATAAAAAATTAATGTTAAATAAAATAAAATTTTAAAAATCATTAGGTAATATACTTTTTACGGTGTAAAATGTAAAGTGAAAGTAAGAAAGAATATATTAGTATTAAGTGAAAAAAGATCAAAATTTTCCCCTTACAACAATTTTTCCCTTCCTAAATTTTATTTATCATATAGGAAGAAAGAAGTCTTTTCTCTCGTGCCAACATAGCCTCGGTCCTTGAGGAAGATGATTTTCTCTGCTGCCTAAAAAATAAAATACTCGTTCAAATAAAACGGACACACTCCCCACTTCCTATTCCTGGCCAGCCCTATCCTGGCCTTCCAGTCTAGACACTCTGTTTAAAAAAAATAAGCAGGAGGGCTAGCAAGACAGATCTTAAGTTTTAACACACACCAGTTGTTCGAGGAATTTCCTCAAAGAAAAAGAAAGATGCATTGCTTCTGGAAATCAAGATGGGCTGGCTTTTTGTTCCAAAACATTAAAACAAACAAATCTAAGCCTCCTTTATATTCCACAAAGCAGCAGCATAACCAACTGCCACTTGAGCTGCAAGAAGTGTGTAAAGTTATTTCGAGCTGGATTGGTGGTTTGGATGACTTAGAGTTGCGTTTAAATCAATTTAAAGGTCAGTTAACATATCCTCTTGTTACACAAATTATAAATTCCTGCAAACATGAGGCTCCTTCCAGAAGAATCTTGAGATTTTTTCTATGGTCCAACAAAGTTTTGGATTCTGAAAGACTGAAAGATGATGATTTCAATCATGTCATTCGAGTTTTGGCCGAGAAGAAGGATCACACAGGAATGCGTATTTTGATTTCGGATTTAAGGAAGGAAGGCCGCGTAATGGACCCGCAAACTTTTGCTCTTGTAGCTGAGACTTTGGTTAAACTGGGGAGAGAAGATGAGGCGTTGGGTATATTCAAGAACTTGGAAAAGTTCAAGTGCCCACGAGATGGTTTTGCTGTCACTGCCATTATAAGCGCTCTTTGTGCGAAAGGGCATGCTAAGAAAGCACAAGGAGTGTTTTCGCACCATAAGAATAATAAGATATCCGGTTTAGAGCCTTGTGTTGTTTATAGGTGTCTTTTGTATGGGTGGTCCGTGCAGGAGAACGTGAAGGAAGCTCGAAAGATTATCCAAGAGATGAAGGGAGATGGGTTAATCCCAGATTTATTTTGTTATAATACTTTTCTGAAGTGCCTTTGCGAAAGAAATCTTAAACGCAATCCATCTGGACTTGTCCCTGAAGCTTTGAATGTGATGATGGAAATGAGATCATATAGGATTGAGCCAAACTCAATTAGTTACAATACATTGCTTTCTTGTCTTGGGAGAGCAAGAAGAGTCAAGGAATCGTATAGGATGCTTGAGACAATGAAAACAACAGGTTGTGCTCCTGATTGGGTTAGTTATTTTCTTGTTGCAAAAGTGATGTATCTGACTGGTAGATTCGGTAAAGGAAATGAGACAGTTGATGAGATGATTGGACAGGGGCTGCTGCCAGATCGTAAGTTTTACTATAATTTGATTGGTGTTCTTTGTGGAGTTGAGAGGGTGAGTTATGCCCTCGAGTTATTTGAACGAATGAAGACAAGCTCGTTGGGTGGTTATGGGCCTGTATATGATATTTTAATACCAAAGCTTTGTAAAGGTGGGGATTTTGAAAGGGGTAGAGAGCTATGGGAGGAGGCCACTGCTATGGGTGTCTCTGTTAGCTGCTCCAGTGATGTGTTGGATCCCTCTATCACCGAGGTTTTCAAGGCCAGAAGGAAGGTGGAAGAAGATGTCAAGCTTGAGAAATTCAGCAGAAACGAGATCCCCAGACTCGAGCCCAAGTCAAGAAGAAAAAGGGGGAAGGTGAAGAAGAAAATCAGGGGGAAATGAGAGTATGATTAGAGATTTCTTAGAAAATCAATGACAGTTCATATATCATAGCTATGTTGTTGCGTGGAGTAAAAACTTAATAGCACAGACAAGAGGAGGATAGGAAGAAGTCAAGCTTAACTTCTTAAGCACAGACAAGAATTCAAAGACTCGACAAGATAAACGAGAAAAACACAAGTAAAAAGAAGGAAGATATATTAGAAGAGAAAACTGCTTAAGAAATCAGTGTCTTGTTCATATCACAAATCTCTTAATAGATTTTAGTTTCAAGAGATTATGCTTTCTCATTATTTTAAATGATTAATTCTCTTTGATCCAAAAATCGTGCTGTCCAGTAGATTACTTTCGGACATCCTTTCATAGCCCAACTTCATAAATACGAATTATCTCAAACTCTTATTCAATAAAAACCATGTATTTTTTAGAAAAAAATTTGAACAAGAACCCTAAACTCTCGTATCTTAATTCTAGTGATGACACCTTAAAATTCTACTCCCACATGTCCCGACATTGCTACCATGAACCATTTTGGTCAACAATACTTTAATGAGAAATGGAAATGTAAGAAAATTTTTATAAGATTCAACTTTCCAGAAATCCCCAAGGAATTGTTTGTTGTTATTTCTAAGGAAATTCATCCCCATCTGAATATTCTAAAAATTCTACTCATCTTCCATGTCGCAGTTACCAACAACAGGACCTCCGCAAAAACATTTCTCTATCTATAACTTTATGGTTGCCTTGGTCTTATTACTTTTAAACACTATTGAACCAACATAAAAAGGAATTTAATCTAAATTATGAAAACTAGTTCCTATGCAAATCAAATAGAAATAGAAGTTAGATGGAAAGATGGAATAATAGCTTTAGAAATAAACATTTCCTAGGCTCCTTTTGTATTTGTAATAGACAATCTTTATCCTTTTTATATTTTTTTTTACAATTCTATCACTGCAATATGAATTTATGTTTTTTTTAATGAAATTCATCTCTTTTTTTTTTTTTATCATTTTGGTTGTTCTTTAATTATATTAAACAATATTGTTTATTATTAACTTAATTACCTATATATATTTGACTAACAACTCAAATTCTTGTTATACTAGAGAAACCAAAACTTAGTTAAGTCTTTAGGTTTATCATCTTGAAGTGATCTTTCATTTATGATATCTTAGTTGAGTCTCTAGGTTCATCATCTTTTAAAGCTCACATGGAAGGACTTATTTAAATATTGATCATTAATTGATAAATAAGTTGCACCTCCCCATCTTCTATAATGCTCTACATGTAGGGGTAATACTTCTTTAAACAAAATATAGACCTTCTAAATTTAAAGATAATTTTTCAAATTTTACACTTTATGCTTAATTGGTAGTATGATCTTCTATATCATATCACTTATTGAAAATATAATTATAAAGCTTAGTGATTATGATAGGGTTACATTGGTGTCGATATTATTTAAAAATATAATTAGTTATCCATGAAATGAAAGCTAATGATACGCATTGATATACCTTTAATTAGTCATCATTGAAATAATTATTATTGATGTCGATTTGAAATCGATTTCGACATTGATTTTTTTGACCATGATTATGAATGATATTGAAAACTAAATTTGTGCATGACATGTAATGAAAAAAAAAAAATTTATTACACTGGATTTTTAAGATACAATGATTTACTTAATTGTTATTGAGGTTAAGTAAATAACTTTAATATTATAAAATTCATTATGTGTATGCTTGTTTACATGTTTGTCTCATTCGAGACATGATTGCTATTTAATTGAGATTGTATCTATTTTATTATAGATTAGATAAAAAATTTTCTAAATAAAAAACTATTGTAATTATAATTAATGTATTGTATGTAATATTTTGGGACATTAATGTAAATTTATATGTATTTTTGGTTATAAATAGTAAACTTAGATATTGTTAACATTTGTAATAAATAATAAATAAGGTAAAAAAATTTTATATTTCAAATAAATAGAATTCTAATTATAAATAAATAAAAAAATTAGAAGGATAACATTATAATATTATAATATAATAATACAGTAAAATCAATTATTATATATTTTTGGTTTTTATTAATTGATGATTGATAATTAATTAATAATTATTTTTTGAGGTATTATACATTGTTGGAAAAAATCAATTATACAAGCAAAAAATACACTATTTTAATTCAAATTAACTTACAATAAACATCTATGTCCAAATAATAATAAAAAAAATATAATCAATGTGATTCCCAAATCCAACAAATTCACCTAACTTATTTTCTTACTTGTTTAATATTGTAGTAATAATTATTTTTTAAAATGGTTTTTTTTATAAAAGTATAAAAGTAATATATTTTTAAAATATATTTTTAATATTGGTGTATTAAAATTCAAATATATATATATATATTTTAAATTAATTTTTTCAAAATCACGGCGGCCGGCTTTTACAATATCAGCTAATATTTATCTTACATTATCAGCTAAAATCACGGCGGCCGGCTCTTGAAAATATATAATCACGAAGTCTCCTGTCCTACATTAACTCTCTCCCATCGCCACCTCCGCCCAGCAGCAGCACTAGCACGACCAAGGCCACCTCCAACTCCATGTCCTCTAAGCAAAGCTAAGCTAGGGTTTTAGATGATAGAGGAGAAGTTGGTAGAGAAAAAAACATTGAGAGGGAGAGAGAGACAACACGTACTTTCAAAATATCAAATGTTCTCCAGACCAGATCTTTGAATAAACTACTGTTGTTACTTTCACTACCTTAATCCATCCACATTGAAGAAAGCGAAACTGGGATCTCTCTCTAACACACCCTAATAGTAATAACTAGAATTAGAATTTAGAGAGACAGTAAGACAAAAATATGGGACTAGACAACTTCACTGCTCAAAAGAGAGCTAGCGGCGGTGGAGCAGCTGGAGGCTTACCCACAACCACCGCCAACGGAAGAGCTCGTACAATGTTTTCACGGGGGAGGCAGATCAACAAGACATTCAACAACATCAAAATCACAATCCTCTGCGGCTTCGTTACCATCCTCGTCCTACGTGGCACTATCGGCATTGGAAACCTCGGTAGCTCCGACGCTGACGCTGTGAACAAGAATCTAATCGAAGAGACAAATCGGGTCCTGAAAGAGATCCGATCCGACAACGATCCTGATGATCCTGCCGACTTGGAGATCAACCCCAATGCCACCTACACTTTAGGCCCCAAAATATCCAATTGGGACCAGGAACGCAAGGTATGGCTGAGTCAAAACCCAGAATTTCCAAATTTTGTCAATGGCAAGCCTCGGATTTTGCTATTAACCGGATCTCCACCGAACCCGTGTGATAACTCGATTGGAGATCATTATTTGTTAAAAGGTATAAAGAATAAGATTGATTATTGTAGGATTCATGGGATTGAGATCGTTTATAATATGGCTCATTTAGACAAGGAACTTGCTGGGTATTGGGCGAAATTGCCAATGATCAGGAGATTGATGTTGTCCCACCCTGAAATCGAATGGATTTGGTGGTTGGATAGTGATGCAATGTTTACTGATATGGTGTTTCAGATCCCCTTATCCAAGTATGATAAGCATAATTTGGTGATTCATGGCTATCCTGATTTGTTGTTTGACCAGAAGTCTTGGATTGCCTTGAATACTGGGAGTTTTTGTTTAGAAATTGTCAGTGGAGTTTGGATTTGCTTGATGCCTGGGCTCCCATGGGTCCTAAAGGGCCCATTAGAGAGGAGGCTGGCAAGATTTTGACTGCCAATTTGAAGGGAAGGCCAGCATTTGAGGCAGATGATCAGTCAGCTTTGATCTACTTGTTGCTTTCGCAGAAGGATCAGTGGATGGATAAGGTTTATATTGAGAATCAGTATTATTTGCACGGGTATTGGGCAGGTTTGGTGGATCGGTATGAGGAGATGATTGAAAAGTATCATCCAGGACTGGGTGATGAGAGGTGGCCATTTGTTACCCATTTTGTTGGGTGCAAACCTTGTGGGAGCTATGGGGATTATCCGGTTGAGCGGTGCTTGAGAAGCATGGAGAGAGCTTTCAATTTTGCTGATAACCAGGTCCTTAATCTGTATGGATTTGGTCATAGGGGATTGTTGAGCCCTAAGATCAAGAGAACTAGGAATGAGACTGTGACTCCATTGGAGTACGTAGACCAGTTTGATATTCGGCGTCCAGTTCATGGCAACAGTGGATCAAGAAGCTAGCTAGTGAAATGTGTTCAATATGTCATAATTGTAGGTAATGTAATTTCTCAGTCAAAGGCTGGTTTAAATTTGATAACACTTTTAGTTTAATCAAGTTTTGCTTTCTACAATGTCGCCATGCTGCTTCCGAGAACAACAGGGTAGAATTCTTTTATTAACTTGAATTTCTTTCTCTGCTATGTTTGAGTGATCAATTCAGGGGGGAATTATAATCAAAACTGCTGTCTTTTGTTCCATTTTGTTGTTTATCTTCCTGTCATTTTTTATTGTTAGTTTATCAATGGCATGTTCTGTTTGATTTCCTTTCCTTTCATTTCTCCCTTACCTTTCTGTTGAATTGAAATGTCAACAAATTCATCCTTTTTCTTTTTCTTTCTTTGCGAAGTTCATTATTAATTGGCATATGGATCTGTTGACAGAATTTTGGTGGGAGTTTCGCATTTCAGTTAGCAAAAATGGCAAACCTTTCTCGGGTTATCATACCTTTCTCGGGTGCTTTTTTTTTTTTTTTGGAAAAAAATCAGTTTAGTGTATTTTGGAAAAGCATGAGTTTATTCATTTGAAAGTGTCTTTTGTTACTGTTTATAAAAGAGAAATTATTATTGGAACCATGTATTTCAGTAGCATTAATATTTTATCAGTTAAATTATAATTCCTTTTCCATCTCAAAGGTGCTTCCAATGGCGCATGTCATCAACACCTCTTCCTGAAAGCTTTCCTATGACAAAACGAGCTGCTTTTTTTCTCCACTGACAGCAAAACATGGACATTTAAACTTTAATTAAGTATTCCTGGGGATCTTTTATTTTTCTGCACTATATAAGTGCGTTTGATGTGCTGCTATTATACAGAACTCCCTGCCTTGATTCATCCGTCTGTTACCCATAGCATTCTTTTCCCAAGCCATGTGGTTTAGAGTTTTCTTAGCACTAGTTAGTACCTTAGAGCTTTCCTGTGAAAAAGTTTCAATATAGTATGGAAGATTGCAAACATGTCCTTCAGAGAGCAGTGTCAACTGTTTAGTTGCTTGGCCCTTCGAAATCTCCACATTTCCCTTTTCTTTTTCTCAAGAGTTTGATTTGGGTTCTCATATTTTAGACTGTTGTCAATGTGGTTACATAAGATATTTCTATATACAAAAATATACAAATCCATGGAGATTTCATTATGTGGTTATATTTCATATGGTTGTTGTTATTTCAATTCCATTGATGCTTTGCAAAAATATACAAATCTACATCGGATGTTATAAGATGCATTGAATAGGAAAATTACCCATGTAACATTTTGCTAATATCTCTTTTGTATTATGATCTGCACATTAACCGATTTTCTTTTTCTTTTTGAAGTCCATAAACATGTATACAGTGTTTGTAAGATTCCTGAAGGTTGTGTGCCCTCATGATTTAGTGAAAAATCGGTTCATACGAGCCTGTGCAGCTCGAATACTTGTAATAAGGCAACATACACGCATTGGATAGCCATATTCCTGTGAATATATATCACATACTTATAGAATGTTTCCAAAAATTTAAGATACATCTTGTGTACTTACTTTTTATATACTCGAAGTCACATGTGGATGTGCATGCATCTTAAATACTATTGTAATATTATGTGTTCGTAGTGGATGAAAGGAAATTTGTTGAAGATCAATGCTTGGAGAGGCTTTATCTTACATTTTAACCGAAGCAAAAGCTAGAAGTGTCTAGGGACCTAAATAAGCCGGCAAGATTCTCCCACTGGAGATGCTGTGGTAGATTAGATCTTCCACCACCCAGACCACTTCGTGATTCATTTACAAAAACAGTCTCAGAAATTATCTGCTAGGGGAATCTTAACTACACTTGATAGAGTCCACAGGAAAGTACAATTTTCAATAACTAATAACACTCATTTTTACCTTGTCCGTTAGAGCAGATTTGCTGGTAACAGAAGGATGATGTTTCTATGCCTTGGAGTAGGTCATATTCAGTTGCAGCAGTCCTCTGTTCCATTCGACTTATAATTAAGGCTGCACATTTATTCTTTCAGGCATATAATAATGAAGGTTTTGGCAGGTAAGAGTATTTGGTGACTAGAAGGAACCAGGTAATGTCATTTCCAACCATCCTGCATCCACAGTTCTATTCTGCTTTGCCTTCCAGTGTTGGAAAAAGAGTTGCCAGGCTATGTTCATCGGATGTTATATCCCATAGAAAGTTTTCTGGCCATGGCCAGATGTTGGAAGCATGCAGCCATGGCCCAAAAAGGGTGAAGAGACCTCTAGCTTGTAATTCAACAGGACATGCAGGCGAAAAAGTCTGTCTTTGTGTGATAAGGGTTCTCCTGCTCGACCGCGCTGAGCTGTGAGTTTGCAAAAAAGACATGCTTTTCGGGTGCCTGTTTAAGGACTTTCTTTTTCTTTCTTTGAACAAACAACATTAACGGGATATTCACTGGTCTGGTGAAATCATCAGATAGAATACAATCAAGCTCACATGTAGCCAGTGTGATATACATAGATTTAGATTTCGTTTGATATATTTTTGCAAATTAATTCGAGGTATTTCTTTTCAACTTTTTATTCATAGAAAAATTATAAATATACTTGGTTTGAATATTTTTTGACTTGATCTAAAAATTTATTTAAGATTCTGATTTAATAAAAACTTAAAAACTTTTAGCTTTTAACTTATGAATTCTACTTGTATTACATCTTTCCTTCAAAAAAGTTAAAACTTTTTCATTATAAAACTGAGTTAAAATTTAAATAAAAAGTTAAAAATAACTTTTGATTTAAATAAAAATCATTATAAAATTGAGTTAAATTTTGATTTAATCCAAATAGATTCTACTTATGCTACAATTTCTATTTTTTTTTTAAAGTTGATTTGATTCATTTTTATTAAATATACTTCAAATTTAGAGTTATTTTTACTCCATTTCGCTCCAATGCATCAAGAGCTCTGCCAAATTAAGTGAAATGACTTGTACGTACCCCTCAATGAGTTCTTTAATTCGTAATCAGTTTCTTACCTTCCCTGAAAGTTTCCAATATGAGGAAATTGTTGAAAGAATAAGATTAGGAGACTTTGCTGCTGTAGAAGATTAGGAGATTTTATTGTAGAACATCTGTACTTGAAGATCAAGTCTTTAGGAATAAATATAATTATATTTGATTTGTTTGTTATATAATTTTCAAATTTAATAGTTTTTGTTTGGAACTAAAATTCTATCTCTATTTAAGGGTGTTGTGCAATCAATAAAATTATCTTGTTTATTTTGCTTCATTATGCTATTATTTATGTTCGTTCTCTGATTAGTGTAAAACAATTAAGAAATTGGTATAAGAGTTGTATTATCTTGAGGGACTTTTGAGTTGAGAGAACCAAAACACAAACCAAACCAAATCAAATCACAAATAAAAAACCAAAAAAAACACTAGAAATGAAAACTAATTCAATCATCTCACACGGTTCACCATCAGTCTTCAATGGTGATAACTATGAAACTTGGACCATTAGAATGACAGTTCTTCTTGAAGCTTTAGATCTCTAAGAAGTTGTAGAAGAAAACTATATTGTTCCTGATTTACCTGTGAATCCAACAACAACTCAACTAAAGATTCACAAGGAAAAGAAGATAAGGAAGTCCAAAGTTAAAGCTTGCTTATATGCTATAGTGTCAAATACAATATTCACAAGAATCATGAATTTGAAATCTACAAAAGGTATTTGGGACTATCTTAAAAAATAATATTAGCGCAATGAAAGAACTAAAAATATGCAGACTTTCAACTTAATCAGAGAATTTAAAATGCAGAAGATGAAGGAGATAGAAAACATTAAAGATTATACCGACAAATTACTAAGCATAATAAACAAAGTAAGATTGCTTGGAAATGAATTTTTAGATGACCAAATTGTGCAAAAAATACTCGGAACCATGCCTGAAAAATATGAGTCTATGACTTCTTCATTATAAGAGTTAAAAGACTTGGTAAATGCTTTGCGGGCACAGAAGCAGAGAAGATTGACAAGACATGAGGAAACAATGCAGGGAGCTTTTCAAGCAAGTGCTTAATACCCAGGAGGAGGCAAAGATGAAGAGATTCAGTGAGAAGAAAAGGGCTAAAAATTACAGAAACAAGGTGGAGACATATCCACCATGTTCTTCCTGTAAAAAAAAACAAATCACCAGTAGAGAAAATGTTTGTGGAGACCAAACATTAAGTGTAGAAAATGTGGTCAGATTGGACATATTGAAAGAATTCGCAGATCAAAACAACATGAAGAAAAAACGAATCTTGTTGCTCAACAACCTGAAGAGGAGTAGCTGTTTGTTGCATCATGTTTTTCAACAAGCAATAGCTCGAGTGATTCCTAATTAATTGACAGTGGTTGCGTAAACCACATGACAAATAATCAGGAATTGTTCAAGAAACTTGACATAACTGCTATTTCCAAAGTCAAAATTGGAAATGATGATTATATTATTGTCAAAGGCAAAGGAATTGTTGCTATAAACAGTCTGTCAGGTTCGAAGTACATTTCAGATGTATTATATGTGTCTGACATTGATTAGAATTTGCTAAGTGTTGGACAACTTATAGAGAAAGGTTTCAAAGTGACATTTGAAGACAAATGGTGCTTGATCAAAGACAACATAGGCAACAACGTTTTCAGAGTGAAAATGAAAGCGAAAGGTTTTACTTTAAATCTTATAAAGAAGGAGCATAGTGTTTTTGCCATAAAAACATGCAATGACGAATTGTGGTATAGAAGGCTTAGGCATTTTCATCATGTTGTGCTAATGTATATGCAAAAACACAATCTTGTAAGAGGTGTTTTACAACTAAAGAACATATCAGCCAACTATGCAGCGTGTCTATATGGAAAGCAGGCTAGACATCCTTTCCCTCAAACTACATGGAGAGCAACACATAAAATTTAACTGGTACATACAAATGTTGGAGGTCCCTAGAGAACATCTTCACTAAATGGTAGCAGATATTACATAATCTTTATAGATGATTATTCCAGATTTTGTTGGATTTTTTTTCTTAAATTCAAATTTGAAGTTGCTAATGTATTCTGGAAGTATAAAACATGGGTGGAAAACCAAAGTGGATGCAAGATTTAGATATTAAGGCCTGACAATGGAAAAGAATATACCAGTGGAAGATTTCAACAATTCTGTGATGAATCCGGGATTGAACACCAACTTACAACACATTACACTCCACAACAGAATGGTATGAGTGAAAGAAAAAACATGAGCATTATGGAAATGACTAGATGCATGCTGCATGAAAAAGAGCTGCCAAAAAAATATGGTCTAAAGCTACAAACACATTAGTGTATTTGTTAAACAGAATGTCAACCAGTGCATTGCATAAAAGAACTTCGTTTGAAGCTTGGTTTGGATACAAACCAGACTTGCAACATTGAAAAATCTTTAGTTGTCTTTGTTTCACTTATGTGCCACAGGTTAAAAGAGACAAGCTTGATAAGAAGGTTGAACCTGGAGTGTTCATTGGATACAGCTGTCCATCAAAAGCTTACATAATTTTTCAACCTCAAAATGACAAAATTCTAGCAAGTTATGGAAGATAAATAATGGAAATGGGAGGAACCAAAAGAGAAGCAGGAATCATCAACAGAGAAGCAACAATCTTCAACTTGGGAGATTATTAACAACAATATTAATGATGAGCTGGTCAAAGGTATAAGATCCTTATATGAGATTTATGAAAGTAGCAATATTGCTATTTGTGAGCTTGCAGAATTTGAAGAGGCAATGAAGAACAACGAATGGATTGAAGTAATGAAAGAGAAACTTAGAATGATCGAAAAGAATGATATCTGGGTGCTGAAGGACAAACCTTTACATAAAAAGACCATAGGAGTCAAATAGGTTTATATAACCAAACAAAATGCAGATGGTTCTATAAAAAAAATACAAAGCTAGATTAGTTGTGAAGGGCTATGCTCAAGTGTTTAGAGTGAACTTCTTAGAAACTTTTGCACTGATAACATGACTTGATACAAGCAGATTGCTACTTGCATTGTTTGCATAAAAGAACTGGAAAGTTTATCAGTTAGATGTAAAATCTGCGTTTCTGAATGGATATTTGCAGGAGGAGATTTTCATAGAACAACCAAAAGGCTTTGAAGTGAAGGGACTAGAGGAGAAGATCTACTTGTTGAAGAAGGTATTATATGACCTTAAACAAGCTCTTAGAGCATAGTATAGGAGAATTGATGAGTATCTACATAAACTTAGCTTTGTTAAAAGTATGAGTGAGGCCACATTATATGTAAAAGGAATTGATACAAACTTAATTATTGTATCTGTCTATGTTGATAACTTACTTGTAACAAGAAGTGATAAGAAACTAATAGAAGAGTTCAAGGCTGAAATGCTTAATGTATTTGAGATGACAGACCTTGGTTTGATGTTGTACTTCCTTGGAATGGAGGTGAAGCAAAGTAATAGTGAAATCTTCATATGTCAAAAGAAATATGCTAAGGAGATCTTGAAAACGTTTCACATGGAGAACTATAAAAGCACAAGCACTCCTATGAATACGAAGGAAAAATTCAACAAGAATGATGGAACAAACAAAGTAGATAAAGGTCAGTACAAAAGTCTAACTGGGTGTTTGATGTATCTTACAACAACAAGATCTGATACTGCATTTGTCGTAAGTTTGCTCTAACGATTCATGCATTGTGCAAGTGAATCACATCTTTAAGGCGCAAAAAAGATAGTAAGATATATCAAGGGTACAATAAACTATGGTATAAAGTTCTCTCATTCTCAGAATTTTATGCTTCATGGCTATTCTGACAGTGACTGAGCAAAATTTGTGGATTATATAAAAAGCACTTCGAGCTATTGTTTTAGTTTCAAATCAGGTATGTTCTCTTGGTGTTCAAGGAAGCAAGATGTGGTTGCTCAAAGCACAGCTGAGGCTGAATATATAGCAGCTACCACTGCTGTAAATCAAGCAATTTGGATAAGAAAAATACTTGCAGATTTGCATATGGATCAACATGAGCCAACGCAGATTTATGTTGACAATCAAGCTGCAATTTGTATTGCAAATAATCTTGTTTTTCATGGAAGAACTAAGCACTTTAAAATCAAGTTATGTTTTTTAAAAGAAGTTTAGAAAGAAGGAGAAGTTATCTGCTTTATTGCAGAACCAAAGACCAGATTGTAGATATTTTAACTAAAGCTCTTTCAAAAGCAAGTTTTGAAGAATTAATAAGTAAGTTAAGTGTTTGCAGCAATTAAGACAAGGAGGAGTGTTGAAAGAATACATTAAAAACTACATAAGATCAGGAGATTTTGTCATTGAAGGTCTCTACTTGAAGACCAAGTCTTTAAGAATAAATCTAATTGTATTTGATTTATTTGTTATGTAATTTTCAAATTTAATAGTTTTCGTTTCTAACTAAAACTGTAATTAATAAAATTATCTTTTTTTTTTCATTATGCTATTATTTATGTTCATGTTATCCACTTAGTGTAAAACAATTAACAAGAATAAAGGGGAAGTGACAGTTAGTTGAGAATCATCACTAACATAAACACTAGTCTCCTCCAGAATTTTTTCCATTTGGCTTTTCAAAAGCAACAATGTGATTGGTGCCTTCTGGAAGATCTGTTGGAGTTTGAGAGGAAGCCTCCACGAGTTGCAAGGCATACTCAAGGTTCCACAATACATCTCCCATGCAAGGCCTGTCAACTCCTTGTTCTGTTAAACATTTCTCTCCAGCTTCCACATGCTACTTCAGTGATTGTTCATTCATAGTACCGACAATATGAGGATCAATTATCTTGTCGAGCACTCCCTTCCTGTGACACTTGCATTGCCCACTCGGCCAAATTCACCTGCTCCCCTTGATATAATGCTGGATTTATTACAGGTCCCGCACATAATAAGGCTTGTCTCCTGAAATATTCGGGATCAAGATATCCAAAGCTACCCTTTACTTACGTGCTTACATGGGCCTCGTTCTATTTGTGCGGCTTGGTAAAGCCCAAAATATGATACTTTTGCAATCGATTCTCATCAACAAGTATATTTGTTGTTTTTACTTGCATCGCGGTGGATGATGCCTTGTCTTCTTTGCACTGTGCGATAATGCAAACCAGAGCGGCACCAATGCAAATCTCATGCCGTTGTTTGCACGACAAAGGAGGTTGTTTTGAGCCATAAATGTGGTCACGAAGTGGTCCATTAGCCATGTATTCATAAACAAGAATCATCTCTGATTGTTCATCTGAGAAGCCAATAAGCGATACAAGGTGGCGATGCCTCAGCTTGGAAAGCATTTGTATTTCGTGCCGGAACTCGTTTTAATTTCCAAACCCACCAACGCCTATCACTGCCTTCTCATCAAAATTTTGTGTGGCATTTTGCAATTCACTAAAAACTAAAGTATCGACCAAGACCTGTTAGGATATTGCCATTTAGTGGCAATACCCCACCACTAAGCAAGTGGTTGCTCCATTAATGCCACAAATGGTGGCATGCTATAAGGCTATTGACCCCTCCATGTTGACCATGAAATGCCTATAAAGAAGGCTATATTTGAGAGCAAAGATGAAGAGAGTGTAGAGAGAATTGTGAGAGAAAACGTGAGTGTGAGTAGAGAGAAAGAGAGAGCTGCAATGGCAGCAGCCTTGCTGCCATTGCGGCGGTATGAGAAGAGCAGCAGATGTAATCCTCCTCCTCCATGTATCTCTATATCTAATACAATGACTCAATCCCGTGGATGTAGGCGGTTTTGCCGAACCACGTAGAATATTGTGTCAGTGTGCTTTACCCTCCGTTGAGCAACTATCAGTACACCCCCGGTCCGTGCCTGGGGGAGCCGAAATTCCCCAACAATTGGTATCAGAGCACATGGTTTAAAGGGGTGTTTGATTTTGCTCAAAAATAAAAGTTGTTAAAATTATTTTTTGACCATACCACTGTGTAGAGGAGGAAGAGACGAAGCCACTATTGAAAAACACGTTGAAATCCGACGTCGGAAACCGCCACACGCGCCGTCACGCGCCGGAGAGGAGACTGCCCACACGCACAGACGTGCGCCACGCGTCACACGCGTCTTCTTCACCCGGATGAGCTGACCCGACCCGAATACTAGACGACCCGACCCACGAGCCAGACCCGGATAAGGATGACGTCATCATGACGTAATCATGACGCCAGTATACACAGTCAGCATGCACGTCAGCAACCAGTCAGCAGGCACGTCATCGTCCAGTCAGCATGCCATATCATCAAACAGTCAACAACACGTCAACGTCCAGTCATCAGACACGTCATCACTGTGGGTCCCATATGCCACGTCACCAGACGCGAGCCGAGTTGGAGCCGAGCCGAGCCGTGAGCCGAGGGATAAGATTCTGTGCAGCAGATTCTACGTGCAACCGGATCTGAGATTGAATCTGGGCCGTTCATCAGGCCAGAATTGTTTTGATCAAATCTTAGCCGTCTGAAATGCGATTTGGACGATTTCAGACTTGTTTCCAGCTAATTTGATCGTTTCGGATGCAATGGTACGGTCTGATCGTTGAGATTTGAGGCCAAAAATGGTGGTGGTGAATTAACAAAAGAGATTGCCCGATCAGGAGGCATCTGAAGGTCATCATGGTGGTCGATGGAGATGAAGAAGAAGAAAGTGCACATGTTTACCCAATTGCATGTGCTGAACTGCTAAGTGGGGAGAAATTTAACTGCCTTGAGGGAAGGCAAAATTGGGGCACTCTGGACACCCGACCATGTGGACAATTTGAGGTGTAGAGTGGAAACTGATTAAGACCAATCTTGACAAATCTAAGAACTGGTAGTCTCGCTAGATGTTGAGAAATCATGTATTAAACCAATATATTCCAGATCACTTGTAAAGGAAAGCCACAACAAAGCTAGCAAATGGTTGTATATACGGGAAAGACGATCGATGGATAGATATGGCCTAAGAAGTTCTGTCTAGGAGATTGGGTTTTAAGCGGGACCAGTGTGACCCCTCCAATCTTTCCTGGGAACTTACTTAGTGGAAGGATTATCCATACGGTACTATTTTCGTATATATAGCAGTTTGTAATGAAACGGTTGAAGACTAGCAGGATGACGGCACAAGGGAACAGTTGGGTTCCGTATGATCAAGGATCTGATGAAGTGGTGATTTCTCCAAAGAAGTTAGATTCGGTGACTGTGATTTCTCGGGGGGAGAATTGATGAAGACCCTGATAATGGAAGAGAAATACAACAAGGGGATAAAGATTGGCACCCTATTTTGACTTGGACAGGTGTTATGACAGGATGAGCTGCTGTCAAACATAAGCAAGGAATAGGGGAAAATCTGGAGAACAAAAATTACACGAGGGCACACAGAGATTGTGCAGAGGTACCCGTAGGATCCAACAAGGTACTGTAATGAGACACCAGGTGCAAGGAGAAGAAGTGTTCCCAGATGAAGCTCAGAGCAGAGACTGTTAAAGTTTGTACAACATAAAGTCTCTTGTGCTCTTGATGAAGACAACAAGCGAAGACCTTTCCAATGCATGCAAGGATGGAAAGAGAGCTGTTGCAGAGGCACCTAATTGAGGGGGTGCAAACGCCTGTGATAAAAGGCAACCGCCTGTGATAAAAGGCAACCGCCTATGATGAAAGGCGAAGACACCAAAGAGAGTTGGTGTAGGTGGAGCTGTCAAGCAGAAAGGCACAGAAGCTCCAAACATAGAAATCGAGGTGGAGGATTGCGAGGAATATACCGTAACTTTCTCTTTCTATGTAGTCAATGGCAGTAATCTCTCCCATAAGTGCACATGGTGGTAGAGACTTTTGGAGCCACTTTGAAGCATCTCAACTGAAGAAGGATGCGGCCACCTATGAAAGGTGAAGACACCTTAGATGGAAGGTGTGTGAGGGCCATGATAGAAGTCCGGATCAGACCGCCCCATGACAACGGGCGAAGACACCTTAGAGAAGGTGTGAGGGCCATGATAGAAGCCCCAGTTCAGACCGCCGTATGGTTACGAGCGGAGACACCTTAGAGAAGGTGTGAGGGCCGTGATAGAAGCCCGGTTCGGGCCGTATGGTTCTGGCGAAGACACCTAAGGAGAAGGTGTGTGGGCCACGATAAGAGCCCAAGTTCAGAACAACCCCAGAGCCAATGTGATGGCTGGATATGAGTGGACAGATGGATAGCCAGTGAAGTGGCTATGATGAGTATGGAGACAAATGCAGGATTGACTTTCATGGATATTGCCCCCATGCTAAAGATCAATGAGCTAGAAGACATTTGCCTTGGACAATAAGTGGATGACTTGTGGAGCACTAAGGCGCTGCTATGAAGGAGCAGAGGGCATGCGCAGGTTCCCAGAACGAGTTGACTCTTGTCAAGGTGGTGAGCTCGGTAATGGCATTGTAATACTCAGAGTATGAAGACAGATATGGATCAACCTTTATGGGCTGCCCCCATGGTTAAAGGTGGAGAGCTACCTGGACTCTTACGACTAAGAGCGAGAGACTCACGGAGAAGTAAGGCGTGGTTCCTAGGGTGGAACAGAGGGCAGGCGCAACTCCTGGATGAGTAGACTCTTGGAAGAGTGGTGAGCTCGTGATCATATTGAGATACTCAGAAAATGACTGTCGCACTTGGAAATAGAAATTTCCGTTTGAGGGGGTGTTGTAAGCCTTGGTGTAAGGCTTGAAAAATCATTCCGGACCGAGCATGGTTGATACGCTCGAAGAGGAATGTTGTGTTGAAGACGCTCTCAGAATGGTAAGCTTGGAAGAACTGCAGAATGCAAACTTGTGCTGAAGAAGCAAGAGGACAATTGCCCACATAAATGACAAAGGGAGTGATTGTTAGGATATTGCCATTTAGTGGCAATACCCCACCACTAAGCAAGTGGTTGCTCCATTAATGCCACAAATGGTGGCATGCTTTAAGGCTATTGGCCCCTCCATGTTGACCATGAAATGCCTATAAAGGAGGCTATATTTGAGAGCAAAGATGAAGAGAGTGTAGAGAGAATTGTGAGAGAAAACGTGAGTGTGAGTAGAGAGAAAGAGAGAGCTGCAATGGCAGCAGCCTTGCTGCCATTGCAGCAGCTGTAAGAGCAGCAGATGTAATCCTCCTCCTCCATGTATCTCTATATCTAATACAATGACTCAATCCCGTGGATGTAGGCGGTTTTGCCGAACCACGTAAAATATTGTGTCAGTGTGCTTTACCCTCCGTTGAGCAACTATCAGTACACCCCCGGTCCGCGCCTGGGGGAGCCGGAATTCCCCAACAAGACCTTGATTAGAAAAGTAGCTGGAATAACCACTTTTGCTTTTCCGAGGACCAAAGACATTAGATCTCCTCGAGCCGCTTCTTTGGTCAACAAGTTTATTTGATAGCTTATATATTTCATCGGTTAGTTACATGTTATTTTATTATATTTATGTAAATGTATATTTATCATTAATAAAAATTTAATTTATTTTTAATATTTATATAATATTAGATTAATAAATCTAAAGTAAAGATAAAATTTATGGGACAAAAATGTTTTATGAAGGAAATTATAGAGTTATTATAATTATACAATTCTTATTGCATCAAAACATTGTTTTTAAAGTATTCCTAGTCGATACTTTTTTAAATATTGAATATTCATTAGAGTCGTAGAAACTGATACATATTATAGTCTTTCCTTTATGAAAGAAGCAGTTGTTTTCATAAGCTGAGATATAAGGAATACATATAATTAATATGTAGGTACTTGTTATAAAATATGTGCACTGGATTGACCCGCATGAGAATTTCATATGAAAATATCACATATGTCTATGAAAATGCTCAAGTAACGGTTGTATATATGATCCTTAGACTTGAGATCATTAAGTCATCTTATATAAAGAATATTATACTTTGATTCTATTACATGTTATCTCAATTGAGGTAATAAAAAAGACAAACATTGGATGTAACATGAACTATATGAAGGTATTTGAGTGATCGAAAGAGAATTCATCACCTTAGATGAATTAGGAAAAATGTTACATCTGTTCTCAAATAGTATTGACTGAAAAATCCTTGGCCCATGTAAAATGAGATTTGAAAAGAGTTTCAAATCTTATTCAAACGATTAATGACTATTATGTAGAGAACAAACATGTGTTAACATGACATACATACTCTTTATGCTATAATGTTAAATCAAAACATTATTGATGAAATGATATTAATTACATCGAAAAATCGGTCATTGAAAGGTTAAGTCAAACCACTAATGACTTTTATAATATTTGGGAGATTATGATATGTTGCTAGACGATGCACCTGATCTTCAAATATAAATTAATTAATTAATTGATGAATTGATAATATTTAATTTATTTAATTTTATTTAATTAGAATTCTATTTTATATTTAGGTCAACATATTAAGAATCCAATGGGTCACCCACATTAAGAACTATTAGTCGAAAATTAAATTAGGATGATTTAATTAAGTATGATTTCATTAAAATATATTTTAGAAATTAAAGATTATAATATAATTAATATATGGATTATATTTCTAGATCTAGAAAAATCAAATAAGAACTTGATTGATTAAATTTCTAAAATTATCCTTAAATAATATATGGAAATTATTTAATAGACAAATATATATTTTGTTATTTATAGGGTTTTTAAGAATCCCTAAAAATATAAAGTTAAGCCCATTTATTTGTAAGTGAAAAAAAAGGAGTGGTTGTCTGTTAAAAATAAAAACTATGTAAACACAAAATTAAAGGTAGCACTTTAGGCATAGCAATCCATCTCTTCTAAATAGGGATTTAAAACATTTCTAACAGGTGGTTAATCTTGTGGCTGTTGGAGGCCGTACAATTGGACGGCTTGTGGTTTGCGTCAATTTAACTTTTAATGAATTATTCAAAGTCGAAAAAAATCAGATCTTCAGGTAATAAATCTCTAAATCTATATAATAAAATCTAAAATTTTCAAATAATTTTATTTCATTGCTTTTACGTCGTGAATAATATTCAAGAAACTCAACACAAGAAACTACAATGGCTGGTGCGGAGAGGAAAGGGCCATGATGAGAAGCGACTGTTTTGCTTCTCCCAATCTTGAGGCCCCTTTGGCCATCGGATGTACACAATTACAAGTAAGAGCAATGCTGTCACCACCATTGCAAGGCCAACACCCGCAACAATCTTCATTCTATGCCCTTCACTCGATCCATCAACACCGAATAAACCATCCAAGCTCCCCACGTAGTTGCTCATCTTTATAACTTCCAATCCATTAAGAATAGCATTAGGCATGCCAGACTGTATGCGGGAAGCATGCTTGCCCAACCTGAATCCTGATGGATCCACTCTTGATGGATGGGACATTGAGCACAAAATCTGTATAATACGCAGTTGAAAGGGCCTTGTTGATGGAAGAAAGGTCAAGACCTGACACACCCATCAAGCAGTTTATATACACGTTGAAGTACAAGTCTTTAAGGGCCTGGCTTGCAACGTCACAGAAGTGCGTTCTGATCAAGTAGGAAAACCCATGATCAACACTCATCCACTCGACATCAGATTGAAGTTTGGTTGCAGCGTCTCAGATTGTTCCATTTCATCTGCAGTTGCATAAACCCAGTCTGGCGCAAGATATGGTGTAGCCCCACTTTGCGGGTATTTTATGGCACTGCAAGTAACGGATGCATTCCGAGCACCTTGGGGAAAGGCATTATATGGTGAACCTTGACAAGGTATGATTCATTGGAGTTATGGTTGGCCCTCCAACATTCAATCGACAACACACTTCAAAAGCATGCTTAAACAAACCTCCACCTTGGGGAACTGTGGATGCAGAATCTGAGATAAGACCTCTGGAGCAGACACAACTTCTATGGCATTAACGAAGGCAAAAGTTCTCTCCTTGGGCTTGAAAATGAGGGAGAGTCTATCACTGGAAACATTAAAGAGGTATGAAAACCAATGTGAAGTTATCTTTCATAAAGAAGTCACGTAAGAGGACAAACTCATCAGTGGTGATGCTGAAAACAACACTGGTTAGGTTGTATACTGGATGAGGGAGGGAGTTGATAAACCAAGAAGGCCGCTACGTGTTCCTATCAAGAATCCAAGGTTCATGACATGACACATGCAGGGGATGGCTAAACAAGCTGTTGAGGATTTGTTGGCATAATTCTGATAATGGTAGCTATTAATTAGCAAGTAGTGGTTGAAGTCCTTGCTTTAAATAGTTAAGGTCTTTAAGTTTAGGAGAAATTGTTATTTCCTTTATGTATTTAAACTCTTCCATTATGCAGTAATAAAGCAAGTCCTATTCAAAGTCAATTACTGCCGTTCATTCTCACCCTAAGTAGAATTCTATCTATTCAGCAATTGTAATAGCTTTGGTAACATTGGTATCAGAGCAATATATTACGTTAACAACCAACAAAGAATGAATTGAAAATCTGGAAGAACGAATTGAAAGACTTCAAAATAATATGAGTTGGATGTAACTTGGTCTTAATGACAAGTTACATCGATCACATGAAGGAAGCCATCAACAAGCTACATGGCCTTGCTCTCAACTAAAGAAGCATCCAGCAACAACACCAATGGCCGTAGTGGTCATTCGCTCAATAATGAAAAAGAGAGGGAGACTATAGAGGGAGGAAGACAAATGTTCTCTTCTAAGTTGGCAAAGCTTGAATTTCAAAGATACTCCGATGATGACCCAACTGAATGGTGCAACAGAGTGGAACAATTTTTTGAATACCAAGGTACCATGGCAGCACACAAAGTGTCGTTGGCGTCATTCCATCTCGAAGATGAAGCTAATCAATGGTGGCAATGGCTACGTCGTGCCTACGACGAAGAAGGGAGAGAAGTGACATGAGCAGTTTTTAAGGAAGAACTGTGGGCTCATTTCAGACCTGTTGATTGTGAAGATTTTGATGAAGCTTTATCAAGGGTTAAACAGGTTGGCTCTTTACGAGATCACCAAAAAGAATTTGAAAGACTAGGGAATAGGGTGTAAGGATGGACACCAAAGGCTCTGGTAGGGACGTTTATGGGAGGCCTTAAATAAGAAATTATGGAAGGCATCCAGATGTTTAAATCACAATCCTTAAAAGGAAGCTTTCAGCCTTGCACGAGTGCGAGACGACCAGCTCACTCGCCACACGGTCACCACAATTCAGCCGCCCATAACTTGACCTTCCAACCCAAACAAAAACCACACCAGCCTCACGAATGAAAAGACTCACCTGGAAAGAAATGCAAAAGCGGCGAGCTCAAGGCATTTGCTTTAATTGTGATGACAAATTTACCTTGTACCACAAGTGTCAAGGTCCCCGGCTTTTTTGGTTGGAGGGGAGCAACAGTTCAAATGATGAAGCTGAGACAAATGAGGAAACCATAATCGAACCGGAGATATCACTTCATGCTTTAACAGGATGGTCAACTTCTAGCACCATGCAAGTAATGGCTCAGATCGGACCCTATGAGGTGGCTGTCCTCATTGATAGTGGTTCCACGGTTGCTAATTTGTTACAATTAGCGAGAAGGTTGCTAATTTGTTACAATTACTGGTGATTCCAACCAGGCCATTCAACGTGAAAGTTGCTAACGGGAATCCATTGAAATGCCAAGGGAGATTTGAGCAAGTGTCGATCTTACTTCAAGGTATCCTTTTTTCTCTTACTCTCTATTCCTTGCCATTGATCGGGTTAGACTTGGTGCTAGGCATACAATGGTTGGAGCAATTAGAAACCATGGTTTGCAATTGGAAAGAATTGACAATGCAGGTCCAGTGGAAAAATCAAACTCACAAGTTACAGGGACTAAATGCACAACCCATTCAATCTGCTTCCTTGATTTCCAAAAAGTTATGGCAAGGACATTCTATGTTTTTTATTTGCCTACAAATCACAGCAAATGAACCATAACATTATGCATGATATGCAGCACTTGATAAAAGCTTTTGAGGACATTTTTCAAGAGCTAAGCAATTACCCCCAACAAGAGAGATTGACCACTGCATCACTCTAAATGAAGGAACCAAGCCCATCAATATGAGACCTTATATGTGTGTTTATTTTCAAAAAGCTAAAATTGAAAAACAGTTCATTTCATGTTAAAATTAGGGCTTATAAGATCCAACACTAGTTCTGTTTCATCTCTTATCTAATTAGTTAAAAAAAAAGATGGTATGTGGTATTTTTGTACTGATTATAGAACCCTCAATGCTCCAACCATCAAAGATTGATTTTTAATTTCAATAATTGATGACATGCTAGATGAATTTCATGGAGTTTTCTACTTTACTAAATAAGACCTTAGAGCTGGCTACCATTAAGCACGAGTGTACTCTCCAGACATTTCTAAAACTGCTTTTCGCACTTATAATGATCATTACGAATATTTAGTTATATCTTTTGGTCTTTACAATGCACCCTCCACTTTTCAAGCCATTATAAATTCCATATTCCAACCTTACCTTCACAAATTTGTGCTAGTTTTTTTTTTATGACATTTTAATTTATAACTCCAATTAAACCATGCATCTTGAACATGTTAAACAAGCTTTTGAAATTTTAAGGCAACATCAATGTTATATTAAATTCAGCAAATGTGCATCTGGCACGCAAGAGTTAAAGTACTTGGGTCATATTGTTACTTCTTAGGGAGTGAAAGTTGATTAAGGTAAAATTAACGTAATGCTAAATTGGCCTAGGCCTACTAAGGTTCTGTTTGTTTGCTGGAAAGTAGTTTTTTTTGAAAAGTGGTTTTCTTGGAAAGTGAATTCCTGAAAAATAAATTATTTTTTGATGTTTGGTTAGTGTCATGAAAAAATAAGTTGGAAAACACTTTCCAGTGCTTGGTCATATCATGAAAAATAAAATAGAAAATAACTTATAAATATTTTTTTCAAGTTTATTAAAATAACGAGGAACAAATCTTACAAATTAAAAAGTTGAATGAGAATGAAATTGAAAAAAAATCTAATTTCATAAATTGTCTCAAATAAAATAAATAACAATCAAAATAATGGAGATCAAATCTAACAGATAAAAAAAATTGAATGATGAAATTAAAATAATAATAATTACAATTTCATAAATTATTTCAAATAAAATAAATAACAATAAAAAGAATGAGGATCAAATTTGATAGATAAAAAATTTCAATTAAAAAAATAATAAGAGAAAAGCAAATAACAATCATAAAAATAAGGACCAAAGTTAATATAAAAATAAAATTAAATCAAATTCTAAGGGGTGAAATTGAAGAGAAAAAAAAGATTCAAAACAAAATATATAGCAATCGAAAGTTTGAGGATGAAATTTGTTATAATCAACAAATAATATAATATTTCTAAATTTTTCACAATTTCTAAAAAGTGTTTTACACCCAAAATAAAAGGAAAACACTTTTCTAGAAACCAAACCAAATTTTTCTTTAACTGAAAAGTATTTTTCGTTGATCAATTTTTCTAATAACAAATAAACAAAGAAAAATTTAAAAAGTGATTTTATCAAACAAACGAGACCTAATATTTCTAAATTGCATGGTTTTTTTGGCCTTATAGGATACTATTGCAAGTTTGTTTGTAACTACAACATCTTGGCTCGACCACTTACAAACCTATTAAGAAGGGGGCAATTCGGAGGGTCAAAAGAGGCTGAATCCGCCTTCCAAGCTCTCCAACAAACCATGATTTCAACACCTACACTTGTCATGCCTAACTTAATGAGCCTTTTATTATTGAATTTGATGCTTCAGGGGATGGAATTGGTGCTGTTCTAACTTAATAAGGAAAGCCAATTGCCTTCATGAGTCGAGTTTTGAGGCTGTCCAAACGGTCATGGTCTACTTATGCGAGAGAGATGTTGGCCATTGTGAAAGCTATCCGAACTTGGCGATGCACTCTCAAGAGTGGCTTTGTTTGTTTCACAAGCTCCTATATGGGACGAGATTAAAGAGGAAGCTGCTAGACATCCTTAAATGGACAAAATAAGCAAGTCAGCAACTGTGAAACTTGGTGTTCCTTACACCTTTGTGAAATGGACTGGTGTGCTATAAAAATCGAGTGGTACTACCTCCAAATTCTCTAATAATCAAGCGAGTCTTGCAAGAATTCCATGATTCTCAAGTTGATGGACATTCAGGAGTGTTACGGACATACAAATGACTTTCCCAGCAATTCTATTGGCCATATATGTATCAGGCAGTGCATGACTATGTCTCTTCTTGTGATATATGTCAACGAGTTAAGATAGAAACTCTATCATCACCTGCAGGACTCTTGTAACCATTGCCCATTCCATGCCAAGTTTGGGACGACGTCACCATGGGCTTCATCGAAGGACTGCCATCATCCAATTGCAAGAACACAAATTCTTGTAGTTGTCGATCGGCTTAGTAAATGAGCACATTTTCTACCCTTAACTCATCTCTTTACTGCAAAAATGGTGGCTGAAAAATTCGTAGAGGGAATAGTGAAGTTGCATGGAATGCCTACGCCCATCATTACCGATCAGGATCCAATATTTATTAGCCATTTCTGGAGTGAGTTTTTCAAGATGTCAAGCACATAGCTAAAAATAAGTTCTGCTTACCATCAACAAACGGATGGCCAATCTGGAGTTGTCAATAGGTGTCTGGAGTTGTCAATAGGTGTGTCGAACAATATCTTTGATGTTTTGTCCATCAACAACCACGCAAATGGAGCACTTTTCTCCTATGGGCTGAATTCTGGTATAACACAACATACCACACATCCACAGGAATGACACATTTTCAAGCTTTATATGGGCGTTTACCACCAAGCATTCCACACTATCAGTTGGGCACCTCTCTAGTCAGCGAAATTGATCAAAAACTTGCCTCGCGTGATGAAATATTATGCCAGCTCAAGGCGAATTTACATGCTGCTAACAATCGCATGAAACAGGTAGCTGACTCAAAACGGCACGACATTGAGTATCAAGTGGGAGATCTGGTTTTCATTAAGCTCCACCCTTATCGGCAACAAGCAGTCTTTAGGTATCCATCTCAGAAATTGGCAAGCTGATTTTATGGTCCTTATCAAATTGAGCACTGAATTGGTAAGGTGGCATATAAAATAAAGCTTCCAGACGGCTCTCGCATTCATACAGTCTTCCATGTTTCATTGCCGAAAAAGAAAGTTGGAGAACCCACTGTTGCTACAACCGATTTACCTCTCGTTGATGATACTGGGGCAATTATCATGGAACCTGAAACAATCTAGGACACGCTGGGTTACAAAAGGATCACGTTTTGTTGAAGAAAGTCTTGTCAAATGTAAACAACTACCTGTAGATGATGCTACTTGGGAAAATACTCAGGACTTGCACGGCAAGTTCATAAACATGGACCTTGAGGACAAGGTTCCAGTGAAAGAAAGGGGTATTGATAATCCAAGAAGGTCGCTACGGGTTCAGGAGAAGTTGCTATTGCCTTTATGTATTTAAACTCTTCCATTATGCTGTAATAAAGCAAGTCTTGTTCAAAGTCAATTACTGCCGTTCATTCTCACCATAAGTAGAATTCTATCTACTCAGCAATTGTAATAGCTTTGACTGTGACCTAACACGAGTGAAGGTAAAACGAACCCAATGCCACCGTGGACGAGTGAAGTAAAATGTATACGTTGAATCAGCCGTCAAAATCCTTGCGCCGCGATATAAAGGGAGTCCAGAAGAAGAAACCGAAGTAGCATTCACAGAAATGGAATCAACACATGTTTGTACTTCTTCATTGGCTTCAGAAAACAGGTATCGGAAAGCGGTACGTTGATTGATTAATATTAACGCAAGCGATAGATTCAGCAACCAAAAATAAGTTGAAGTTTTTGGCCCAAAGTTCAGATCAAACTCTTATAGATCCACAAAATCAATCCCTCAAAGCAGCCTTCAGTTTCGCAGCAAGTTCAACCTCCTTTTAACCTGGCAATTTCAAAGTGAAAACACCAACAAAATACGGTAGCAGTCACACCTGGATCTCATTAACTCAATTTCCTTATCATTTCTCTTCAAGACAAACAACTTGAGATGCTACAGGGGACGAAAAGGAGAAACCTAAAAATGCCATTTGAAAAATGTGTTGATGGATTTCAATTTAAAATATTGATACAAAAAGAATGAGATCCACAATCATGTGGGTGAAAGAATATATGATATATATTAAAAGAAAAAAATTGAATTTTGCATAACATTCCGTCTATGAAAATCACACCTATTATCACTGCATCCTGCAGCCTTGTTCTGCTGCTCTAAGATATACCAGTCCTCGTCTTATCCTCTGCAAAGAGTTAGAAAGAAAAACGGAAAATTAATCAGCATTTTCAGACTCTCACAATGATATCTATTACATCTAGTAAAACATAAAATAACAAAAACATCAAGACTTGTCTTTCTGTGTGATTCCAAGAGTTGAGGATATTCCTATCATTTTCAGCTGCACGAGTATATCTGTAATTTCTAAAATTTTCTGAAAATTGCCAAGAATAAATTATTCATGCAATGGAGTTAAGGCTAGTCCTCAATTCCTCCTTCATTTGTTTCTAGTATTGATTCTAAATTTCAAACCCATGATCCTGTTCTCCTTCTTGTCCTACTTCAAACCTAATGGTAAAATATACACGCTCACTATAAGGGAGCATGATTCCCTCACTTTTGCAGACATGAAAATGAGCATATTATGCCCTAATGCCTTCCATCCCAAATACTTGATGACATAAATCATTGACGAGGAAGACTTGTACAAAACCAAAAATAAAAAAATACAGAACATCAAACAGAAAAATCTTACAAATGATGATTGCATTTAATGCAAAGTGATATCATCCCACTCATATGAGAAGTTGACATTTTGTATTAACATTCTGTATACAAATCTTGTTTACACTCTCCCTCATTGAATATGGCTTGCTGGCACATGAAATATTCTAATTGGCTTTTCATGGAAGGTGTACAAATGAAATTCTGATAAAAGAATGCATGCATCAAATGAGAAACATCAGATCAACTCGTTTCTTATAATTTCCCAGACCTATGTTGTAGAATGCACTCCTAATTTCAATGTTGAAAGGAGATACTGTACCTCTGTTGTATCCCTCATACGAAGGAGATCCAATCTTTCACAAGGTCTCCTATCTGTTAAAGTAGCAAGCTGCATCGAAAATGAAAATCAGAAACTGCAGTGAAATCATGGACAAACCCCATATGTATTGATAAAATAAGTTAAGCATACCCAGAAACTGAAGCGTTCAGGATCCAATGGCATGGGCATCATTGCTTCCACATTAAGAAATTTCTCAAGTCTTCTTCGATCTGCATTCAAAATTCCATATCATAAATTGAAATAGCATGTTGCTGAGATGCAAATTGAGAGATAGAGTAAAGAAGAAAAGCTCTGAATAAGCAAACAATAATGATGTGATTCAAAACTTTTTTTTTCTTTCCCAATGATAAATGTATACTCCATACTGGATTGATGGAGTCAAGGTGAACGAAAACAAAGGACACCAATTTTGAAAGAAGCTTCAGGGGAAATACTAAAATTCCTTGATAACAATCATTTTATCTAGAAAACTCATAAATTATTTGTGTTCCCATGACCTCTTACCAAAAAATCCAACCATTATCTTCATTGTAATCAGTAAATATTTACATGTGTAGTTGCATTCCAATATAAAAAACACCTGATATAAGTGAAGTTCATATATGATATAGTCTTTATCCAAGTTGGAGTTGTTAAAATTTTTCTTGAGGCCTTCTTTTTAAAAGCTAAGGATGCCTTTTGGGTTAAGTTTATCACAGGAGCAATTGTTAGGGATGTAAAAACTAGTTCTAGAGAATGTTTGATTTGTTAATAAATTTAAGGGCAAATTGTCAGAAGTAACAGAGAGAAAAGATCAAAATATTATTAGTGATGCAAGAGAAAAACACAGGCAAACATTTGCCTACCTTTTGCTACAAGAAATTAAGAGAAAGACAGAAAATATATATATATATATATATATATATATATATATATATATATAATAATTAGAAGGTAAGGGTAACAATTACCCACATTTTGGAGGGCAATTGTTACCCTCTTAATAGTTCCTCTGATCCTAAAATTAAACAAAACAACATTAAAGGTTGCACGGGTAACTATACCCTCCATTACTCAACAAAACCCCATAAACAATGCAGAAGAGGAGTATATGGATAGATATTTTGACATGAAAATTCAATTTTTGAGTTATGGGTAAGCATATAATATACTTTTTCCAGTACAAAATAAATACATTAATGTACAATATATAGGTGTGTGGATACAATTCTTATAATGGTTATTCAGTATCTGTATCAATGAATTTTCCTCCAAACTCAACACTAGCATGAGATTTTGCATGTAGTGAAATCGTGATAAATAAATTTCAGCAGCTGTTACAAACTTAACAGAAATTTAAGCCAGGGTTGATAATGATGGAGGATTGATTCTTCAGTTGGAAATTGTTATCAATTCCATGCTTCTTTCACGATTTCACTAAATCTATAAATGAGATTTAGCATGGAATTGATAACAATTTCCAACTGAAGAATCAATCCTCCATCATTATCAACCCGTGTGTAACAAGAAATGGAGCAAATAAACAGAACATCACAGTAGCATTTTTTCCCTAGCTTTGATCCCAAGTGTTTACCTTGTCTTGCAGCTTCCTTTGCCCTCCTTAACCATGACTGAGCATATTCTGCTGCACTATTTGTAAGTTCCTGCATCTGGAAACATGAAAAAATTAATCCAAGAAGACACCACCAAATTGTACCATATAATAAATGCCCGTGTCTGGTATCATCCTGCATTCATACTGGTGCTCCAAAAAATTGCTGGTTGAAGAACTCACTGAAAACTGGTTATTTTGTTAGCACCTAAAGAAAGTATTGAGCAGTGCTAAAGATTGGATCACTCTTAAGCAAGTCTTTGCATTCTCATTGTCACTTCAAAACCAGAAAATAAAGGAAAAGGGGAGCACAACACAGAGAGAAAGAGAGAGATTAGATGCCAAATAAGCATGCTTATTTTTACTGCTCCCCCTTCTGATCGAATATCCTGTAATATACAGTCTTAACCCACCAATTCTGATTTTACATTTTCATTGTCACTTGGGTGCCAGAAAAAGAAAGAAGAGGAGACACACAAACACAGATTAGATAAGATACAGATTATATGCTGGGAAAAAGAAAGAAGAAGCATACTTTAGTTCTCTGTTCCAGCCCTTCAGGTGAATTATCCTGTACCCATTCTATCTCTGCAACACGATACCTATATAAAAAGAATAGAAACACATAAACCTCATCTACAAAGCTAAAAGCTTAGTATTGATGCCAACATAACAAAGGTAAATAGACGATATGATAATCAAAAGAAGATGCTGCTCACCCATCTTGATCCCAAGATTGAAGGATTCTAAATCTTCGGCGACTTTCAACCTGGATGAAATTACACTTTATGAGATGAACAGATAAATTATAAATCATAAGGAGACAGAAACTACAGCTAGACACATTGCAGACAGGAATATACACATTAATTGAATGAGACCCTTTAGCAGCAAAATCTGTCATGAATTATCAAATTACAAGTTCCAAGTGTTATTCAATTACCTTCAGTACAAAAGAATCATGAACTCTCTCTCCCATTATCATATTTAGGAAGGAAGATTGGTTATTCTACTACTATAGCATGACAAAATTGTGTACTTTGTTTATAGAATCAGTAAGCTTTGGCTAAGGCTGAACAAATAGGATTGCAGCAGATAATTTGCATGATGTGAGGAATATTCAACACAATAAATATATTCTTCAAAAGTTGGCTCCAAATAAGGAAAATGAACAGACTCGTCTTCATTTGACAGGTATAATTAAGAGTAAATGAAACGTTTCCAAGATCTAGGTGCCCTAAATAACAAATATGGTTTTATTTGGATATGTGATAGCTCAACTTCTACAAAACGTTTTCACCTAAGAAAGAAATATGAAGAAGTTAACCTAAAGTTCATAAATGCTAGAGAGTTAAATGCTGATGCATTTTCCTGTTTGAAAAGTAGAAAGGCATAAGATGAAATAGTTTGTATGTGAAAAAGAGAGATGATATTTTCACCTCTAGATAGAAGCACCCATCTGGAAGTGGTTCACACCTACAGGATAGCAACTTGTCTATTCAGAAAACAACAACAGAAGTAAAGATTCAAAAGCAAAAAAAATGAAAAAAAAAATTTATCAGAAAAAGATAACACGGTTACACTTTGATAACTGTACAAACACCTACTCAGTAATCTCCACCTCGCAAGCCAAATCAGCTATCGAGCCTGAAGCAGAATCGATGATAACCTACATAATGCACACCAAAGTACAGAACAGTGAGGGGTTTTGGTCAACCTAATGTACATTAATATAAAAGGAAACAAAAAAAGAGCCAATCAACAATTTACTACCATTCCCATCCGATGATTTCCTTCCATGATCCTCCTGACCTGAAAGAAAGAACAATGACCATCATTATATACAGGCCAAAATAGAAAAAGAGATGCAAAAGCTTTTCAGCTTCAAGTTATTTTAGAAGAGAAGAGAAAAATAAATAAAGAAAAGCAACACAACACTTCAAATCATTTTACACCAACTAATATGGACTTCTAGTCATATATATCAATCTTATTACCAAGATGCAGGTCTTAATACAGTCCATCTTTATGTATCTCGCTGCCTAACTACATAGCTTACTGCATTTAGAATGTGCCAACAAAATGCATGCATGAACTAACTAAATTGGGGTTTTAAAGACATAAAATTCTTCATAAGCTACAAGATGCATGAGTTCTTCAAAGAATATATCTTTACAAATCTAGCCAAGTCCATTGCAAAGCAGCTAAAAATGTCAAGCTTCCAAAATAATGGAACGGTTCCTGCAAAAATCATCATTTATTATGAAACATAAGCTCTACAATGAAATGCAACAGCACAGCAGGGGTAGATCTTTATCCACGTAACTTAAACCACTAGGATATTTTACATAGCCAATTACCTGAAAATTTCTTGCTTCAATTCTCTTGTTACTCATGATTTTCCTAACTTTTTCCAGATGTTAGGTTCAGCTTAAAATATGGTTAACTAGTTCTAGTTTGCATGTGCTATTGCAATCAAACGAAGAGTTCATAAATTACATGTGAGATAGCCAAGCAAAAAAAAAAAAAAAATGCAGTCAAACAAGGGCCATATTCTCTATTCTTTTTTATCAGGTTGAAAACAAAATACATTATAAAACAGAAAATAATGTGCAGAATCAATGGTTAAATTATTTAAACTGCTTGAGGTTTTACTGCTGTTGGACCTTAGTCCCAGTGCCTCTAAAATCTACACAATAGTCCCTACAGCTTGATGATGCCATAAAGCAGCTGTCCCTCCATGCTCTACTCTATCCATTAGAAATATGCTCCATAGAGGATACTGTTTAGAAGGTAGAAGCACATGACTCAAGTCCAACTATGCTAGGAACTTGAGAATTTATGAAAAACTTAACCAAACTCAGGTGTGAGAACAAAATATCCTTCAAACTATAAAGTAGAACCAGTATCAGAAATCAAAATAAAAGAGCACTGAAATCCTGCATGATATCAGGTAGGATCAGGTATCTTGTGTTATCTAAGCAAAGGAACAACCAAATTACCATCAGTCTGTATCGTGGTTCAAATATGCGGAGTGGAAACTTCTGACACGGGATAACAGCATCCATGACAAAAAGAGGGATCAAATCAACACCAAAGTTTGTCAAACAGTCATGCTCGGACTTCCTTTCAGCGTATTCCTCTGGGAAGTTCTTCTGTATAATGTTGTTTAGGGTCACACTGATAAAAGTTTAATTGTTATAAAAAGCGGAAATCATAATACAACACACCACATATTGATCAGAAAAAACAATATAACATCAAAAATGTTGTTCCCAATTATTTAAATATGAACAGAAAATGATACAAATATATTAATATGCATAAAACAATACAATATTGAAAGTGTTGGTAATCCAATATTTAGAAGACAAACAGAAAATAAGACCACTAAAACAATTTCTCAAACAATCAATCACTCAAGTCTGGAAAATGTGTTGCAATTCTTTAAGAGCTGTACCATTAATGAAAAGAGTAACTGGTTTTCCCACAGTTTGAGAAAGAACCTACTTTCCAACAAATTGTTTTGGACATGGTCATGCAAATAGTGATGATCTTCATTATCCTATTACCCATGTGTGTGTTTGGGATTGAGGGTTAGTGATTGAAGCTTTTTGGCTCCACAGGCCAACCTCTCCCATTTTTCATATTTGTAATTAATTATTATTGATAAAGAACCACTCAAAATGAAGGTTTAAGCTTAAGTGAGGTTCAAGAATGGTTTAACATCATATATTTTAACACATCCCTTGGGTAGAAAACCTTATGTGCTTTAAACTTGCATAGGCACACCACTAGCATGAGCTAATTTAATTTTGATTAGAATAGAGGATACACATGGTAAGATTTTTTAAGTAACGAGTCATGCCTACTAGGCCAAAGAACCACAAAACCTAAAAGTTTAAGCCATTAAATGACTTGGGAATGGTTCTCTTTTATATATTTTCTAGCAATTATAACCCGAGACTAAACTCACCTGATTGAACATGTTCTAGGGCTGATAAAGAGAACTGTTCGACACAATGGGCACTTGTTACCTAGCATTTAAAAAAGCATTAGCAAAAAAAGTAGTAAATAGATGCATTGCCACGGCTGAAAATACAAAGATAAAACAGCAAAACACTGACCACAATCCATTGACTGGAGAAGACATGAGCGGCAAAAGGAATGCCCACAGGGAGTTGTAATAGGTTCAAATAGTAACTTCAGGCAGAGAGTGCAATCAAATTCATCACTACGTTCTGGTTTCCCAAGACTTTTACTCATCATACTGCCCAGCATTCTCTCCAAATTCCGTAAAGAAACACGAAGAGGATTGCTACATATTACCAGAACACTTAGCATGAATAATAAAAGGTATATGTTGTATCAAATAGGTGAAAAGATAATAATGTGACCAATCTACAGCCAATTAAGTATTAATCAAACTCTTTACTCAACATCTCCACCACTTTCTGAGAGTTAATAAAGAAAATTAGGGCTCTGTACCTATCTCACGAAAACCATGAGTGCTAAGAGAACCAAAAGAAGAAGAGAAAAGGGATGGTGAAAGTAAAAAACATAATACCTGAAAGGATCAACCTGAAGACCTGAAAGAACAACATCCTGAGCCAACTGATACTTTTCCAGCTGCCCATTCACCGAGTTTGAATGTTAATCACAAAAATGAGAGAAAGCATACAGAGAATGAGTCCTAGAGAACTAGGCTAGGCTCGCTTCAAAACAGAAAAGATAAAGAACAAACTGCACTTACCAATATAAGAGCATTGGCCTTTAAGATGTATGGATTCACTGAATTGTTTCTGAGGTTTATTACCTTCTCGGCATCCTTCAATGCAAGCTGAAATATATTAAACATGCTTTCCCAGTTAGAACATTGAATAGCGCAGAAATTTAGATCAGAAACATCTGGTACGTACTTCAGCATGTATAGTAGGATCCAGCCCATTTAATGGTGTGTGCTCAGAAGTGGATGCAGGTCTCTGTTTCAGGAAATGGCTGACCCTGGTTAAACAAAAGGTTGTTGTGGCAGTAATTAAAATTTAGAGCAAAATTCTTCAAGAAGATAGTTGAATGACCACCTTCACAATAAATGGAACAAACCAAATAAATAATTAAAGGAAATAATTTATCAGTAAAAGCAAACCTGCTATAAGCAGCACTACGGTTGCCAAGAATAATAGGATCACCGGGTTTAATGTTATTGGCTCTTGAGTAATAATTGATTGCCTGAGCAAGAGACTGGAATTATCAGCAATGTATTTGTAGTACATTAACACAGCATTATGACACGAGATATAAATTTTATTTGCCTATTTTTGAAATATTTAATTTTCAAGTAGAGCTGATAAATCAGTAATAAATGAACCTGTTTCAGTAGTTAACGTTTGTCTCTTTTTTTTTAGTTCTTTTTTTTTTTCCAGATTAAGTCAAACTGGCTGCATTTCTTAAGAGAGCATACCATACTGACAGATTCATTCTCTTTGGAGATGCATAATTGCAAAGTTCAAAATCATCATGCACTCAAATTCCTAACCCTTGTCCATCCTTATACACCAAATATGACAAAACAAAAGCAGCAAGCTTTGGATGATTTCTTACAATTCTAGTTTCCACTACAGAGGAATAGAAACTAAAGGAAAATTAGGTTCATTGAGTATGAGTTAGTATTGATGACCATAACTATATACATGATGAAAGAGAGATTTGAAAATTTTCTTTTCCAAAACAATATTTAGAATTTCTATGAACATCAGGGTGTATTTGAGTTAGTATTACCTTTTAAAGGGTAAACATAACAAAAACTGTTGCCTGCACTTCTACTCCACTAAGATTCTCAAATCACCATCTCCCTGACCACGAGCACCATTTGCTAGCATTACTAAAACCTTAGAACCAATGAATAAGATACCAAATAACTCCATATATATGGTTCCTGGTACCTCTTCCTTTGGGACTAAGGACTATGATAATGTTTTAATTTCAATGGGGGGAAAGATAAGAACCACAACAGAAAAAAATCCTCCGCATGCTTAAATAATCTAAAGGTAATTTGGATGTTATTGACTGTACTATTTTTTAAAAGAAAAGAAAATTCATTTTTCCTTTCATTTCATCAGCAAACCACACTGGTTAATCATATCATTGTAGAGTGCAGCTCTGGAGTTCGACTAACATTTCTGCTGAGGTTTGGTAACAAAAGAGCAACATAAAAATAAGGCAACTTGGACTGGGAAAGATGTATGTAGAAAATGCAACCTGGAATAAGGGGTTAGTGCTGCCATGGCAAACCACTGTAGTGGTCAGTTGAAGTGATTGTTTCACAATTCCATATGCAATTCTCACAAAACTCACAATTCATCTCTCTGTACTGTTACACGTTCATATTTACTCGCAAAACAAGCTTGCATAAATTGAAAAAGAATACTGTTGTTAAGCCTTGGATTACTGTTCAACCATCAGTATTCAACTATTCTTTGCACTATAAGTAAAGCTTACCTTTGATTACAAGGTAATTAACTTAACCCACCCATTACCTTACCTTGCACCTTCTCATCTTTCCTTTTCATTTATCATTTAAAAAAAACCTTCGACAATTTTTCCATAGCATTAGAAGCATTTGAGATACAATGGAAGTGGAGAACAGGCACAGACAGTTAGAGGGAAAAAAATCACCTCCTCAAAATGATTCTCCCGGAATGCCTTGTTTCCATTTTGCACAAGATCAAAAACATGACTGAATCGGTCCCATGGCAACGAACCCTCTCCTTCATTTGCCTGCATTTTAACATTCTCTCATTCAGATCCAAAAATACAGTGTATTACATTTTCAACAAGAAAATAAAAAGTCCATGATGTAAAGATAATTTTGTAGAAAGAGCAGCACATCAATGAAACAAAATCCTATCTCCCAATTGGATGCAAAGTTTAGGCCCGACAGTAACTAGATTCTAGAACCTTTATCTAACAGATTTCACAATACACACACAGAAGAAGAAAAAAAAATCATAGGAACAGCTGTTTGGAAACTGTAATTTGTCTCTAAAAAATAGCAGAAACTTGTATTAATAAAAATGTCCATTCCTTACTTGAGTAAGTAATGAAGGCAGATTATTTTCCAGTTTTCTATCAAGTTTTTTTTTTTTTTTTGCTAGAAAAATAGAGACATCAAATTTGCTTCATGTTTTTTTATCATTGGATTTCTCAGCAATATAAACACTTATTGTCCTTTCACAGATTCTACTAAACTATCAAACACTTATCGAAGAAAAGAAACAAAACAAAATTTCAGTGAGGAAACAATCAAAATAACATGTTTGGTTTCCAAGAAAATATTATATTATTCACGTGCTACGTTGCCACAAATAAAAAAGAAAAGAAAAGAAACAACACTTTAAAAATAGACCAACAGTTGTAGTATACAGATACATTTGATCAGGTCAGAATTCTTGTTTTCTCAGCTAAAAAACTAAAAAAGAAAAATAATTAAATCAACAACTATACTTCAATTTTCTCCTTTTTCTTTTTCACATTTTCTCAGCAGGCAATCAGTCAAAAACGCGTGGGAAAAGGAAAATCACAGTAGTCTATCAAAAACAAGAAATCTCAAATATATATAAGATATCTAATGGTATGTTATCCACATTTTGGCAGAAACTAATTATTCTTGCAAAATTACAGTACGACAATTATATTTCTTTTTCTCTCCCTTTTGTAAAAAGAAGAAGAAGAAGAAGAAAATAGGAAGACAGACGGACAGACCCAAATGAATTCCTCAACATCGTCGAGTCCTTGTAAAACCACTCCAGAAGACGACGCCGCCGCTTCACCTGACATTTGTTTAGCAATCAATTCTTCTTCAGAGCGAGAGAGAGCTATTTTTTTAGTTAATACTGATTGATTGATTGGCTGTTATTCTTCAGAAATTTAATAGGAGGAGTGGTAGTAGGAAGAGGATGAGGAGCAGGGGCAAAATTGAAAAGAAATTGAATGAACGGAAGTAAAGAAGATGTAGTCATAAAGATGATTGAAGGAAGAAGAGCATCGTGTTCTTCTCTATATCCTTCGTTTCACGCACGGACCAAATTCGACTACGTCTTTCTTGGCTCTAGGGACGGCAATTGGCACCCAGAAGTCATTAGCAAGCTATCTATTATATCTATATTCTTCCTGTTATTTATAAAATAAAATTTTAGAATATTTATATTCATTCACATGTATAGTTAGTTGGCCCGCATTATACTATATACTATACTGTAAATCGATCCAAATTTTTGTAAATGCAAAAAAATATTTATATGGTGGTACTGTTTAAAAAAACCATGAAAAATTCAAAACATTTATTAACTGGATTGAATTTAATTAATTTAATAATATAATTTTAAAAACTATATTAATAGTAAATTGAGCGGAAAAAAAAATCAGCAATAATTAACTATGAGTTTTTAATATTATATTCAAGAGAAGAAAAGAGAAAAAAATTGTTAGAATCTTATCATTGCTCTGTTGTGAACACTGCTCTACCACTATAAAGAGTTCACTAAGAGAGTTTTAATGTCATTATAAAACGCTGCACGACAACACTGAAAAAAGGATACTTGCATTATCAGAGTCACAATCCTTAAAGTAAATCGAATAAAATATCATGATATGAACATTTCATACTTATATTTAATCAATTAATTTAATTTAATTAAAAAAATATTTCTTTAAAAAACTAAATATAATGAAGAATGACAAATATAATAACTTGAGATAACTAAGTTATTTTCAAAATTAATAATAAAATATTATAGAAATCAAATAAAAAAAATAAAGGAGCTCAATTTCCAATTAAATAAATGTTAAAGAATTTCAACTAGTTTAATGTGAAAAGATGAAATTAGAAGAAGAAAAATATCAATTAAAAAAACTTACGTAGCAAACTTATATGAATCTTCTAAACTTAGGTTATTCTTTCAAACTCGCAACTTATGAAATCTGGGATCTAAAATCAATTAAGAAGTTTATTCACAACCAATTTAATGTTGAATAATGAAATAAAAAAAATATCAATTTAAAAAATTTATCAAAGTTAAAAAAATAACAAAACAAAAATAAATATCAAATTTAACAGAAAAAAGTATAAGTACTCTCAAATTAACCAAACACAATTCCTTTTATAGGATTTTTTATTTTATCTTATTAAAATCATCATTCTCAATTCTAACATCATGGTATCACAACATCAAAGTTTTTGTCAACATGTCTCAGTATACACATTAATGATATAATTTTCTTTTCATCAAAACTTTACATAAGTTTCTAACAATCAATTTGGTATGTGAATAAACGCACATATTAATGCTCACGTGTATAAATTTATGCATGCTTAGCAGCATCATAGGAGAATTAATTCAAATGATAAGAAGGAACATTATTGACATAAAAGATGAGATAACATCACAATAAGTACTTTTAACATCTTAGGATTTCTTAGGGATGTACATAAAATTAATGATTGTCTTACATATTAATTCAATTACCATTTGTGATTTCATCTAGGAATTGGTCTTTTTAACTCTCTTTTACTATTAATTTCTATTGTTTGCAACTTAATATCAAAGAATAAGTGGGTGCTTGTCAGTGTGGTAGTGGTTGCTTTTCAAATAACTTTTTGTGCCGAAATGAATGTCAATGATTTTTTTTATTTTTTAAAAATTATTTTTGACATCAGCACATCAAAACGATCCAAAATGTATAAATCATATTAAATTTTAACAAAAAAAATTAAATTTTTTGGGTAATAAGTCTTTTACACTAATTGTAACCTCAACAATTTAAGTAGTTTATTTAAATATATATGATTAGGACGCCTACGTGACGTCGATGCTCAAGTAGAAACTCCTAGTTTTTATGCGGATCCTGCAGTCTCTCCTATGCAATAGGAATAATCATTACACACGACTCAATTCTTTCAGGGATCTCATTCATCTAATGAATCATTTTAAATTTTCAGTCCTTGGTAATAAGAGATAACACTCATTTATTTTCTTTTTTATACATTTGACCGTGACCCATCCTAAAGAGGAAAAAATATTCTTTTCTCATATCTTATTTTCTTCTTACACATATATGCTTAGCCACAAATTCTAAGAATATCAACACTTTAAATTTCTGTTTCAACTCATGTTTTCTTTAAATACTTGTTTCAACACTTCAAATTCAACATTTTTTGAAGTTTATATTTAATTCTCTCCTTCCCCCTTCAAGACCTCTTATGGCTAGCTTTAGCTTAGGGTTCTCACCTTAGTATACATCAATTTATTTTTAATGTGCATTCTAAAATTTGTTTTTTTCTTGTTAATAATTCTTATTTACAACATTAGTTTCCAAAACATTATCATGTATAAGAACCCTAAGTTCTTATTTGAGGTTTTCATCCATTGTAACATAACTTACTTAAAACAATAATGAAGAGTGAAGAGTTATTCTTACCAAACGAATTAAGCAAGGATTAAAGGGTTTTTTTTTACAGCTTTTTATTTTTTTTCTTCTTGTTTTCTCTTTGGTTGATTCTTCTCCTCTTCCTTCTACCCTAGTTGTGGCTCTCTCTCTCTCTCTCTCTCTCTCTCTCTCTCTATCTTTATTTTATGGCTTTTCTCCTTACACTCACACTTCATTCACTTTGACATCATATAGGGATGACATGCAAGAGAATACTTTGATAGAAAATTTGCAAAAAAAAAAAGGGTTGATGGGTGCTATTTTGATTGGTAGTAATGTGAGAGGAAAAATCACTCTCTTTTCCCTTAAACTATTTATACTTCCTCATAAATGAAGTTAGGTCTTATTTGGATGTGCTTAATTCATGTTCTAGTGTTTTTATGTTGTAAAATGGTCAGTTCATAATATTTATTTTGGGTATATAATCAGGCCAATTTCTTCTCTACATGCTCCTCTCTAAAGTTTATTCATTTGACTCTCACTAACATTTTACGCTTTTGACACGACCAAAAGATTGATGTCTTCTCCCAAGTGCAGGAGTGTCGAAGTAATAAATAACCCGGTAAGACCGGGCCGAACCTAGGAGGAGGTTAATTGTATAAATTATAAGCAATAACAATAACAATAACAATAACAATAACAATAACAATAACAATAATAATAATACTAGTAGTAGTAGTAGTAGTAGTAGTCATACTAATAATAATATTAGTGGTAGTAATAGTAGTAATAATAATAAGAATACCAATAATACTATTAATAATGATAATAATAAAGATTAAGAAGAAGAAGAAGTTGATGAGAACTTGAGATGGAAGATTAACGTAAGGATTAAACAATGATAATAACAAATGTCAAGGTTAGAGGATCCACTAATGATATTTCAAACAAGTATAGTATAAACTCTTATTGTTCAATTGGAAACCACACACAAAGGAGGTTCCAATCAGATTATAAATTGTTAACATGATTACATTAGTTATCTTATTCGAATAATGCTAATACTTGTAAATGTTGTCAGGCATTCATGATTATAACTTATGTTAACAACAAATCAAGTTCCTTTCATAGCTCGGTGTCCGGTTATATCATACAGTATGGGCTATGAAAGTGCCAAGTATTTGTTGTACCGAGTGTTATACAACATAAATCTAGATTAACCATTTAACAAGCAAAGTATTAAAAGTGAACAAGATAACAAATATAAAGCATGTTAGTATCCAACATTAAGGTCCATGCTAAGTTTATATTATACTTGTTCTTACACCATTAGTGTACCCTTTTCACCTTGACATAATTAACCTAGCTAGACATAATGAAAGAAAGAAACATAAATAAACAAGATAAGAATATAAATGAGAAAGAAGTTAACTAAGTAAAGAAAAGGAAATGAAAGGCATAAACAAGAGATTAATATAAACAAAACTTAAGTATTAAAAAAGAGAGAGCAAGAGCATGATCTTGATCTGAACACCAAGATGCCTAAATACATGGCAAATGCCTCCTTTTATAGGCCGAAATTCAAAAATATTGATTTGTTGACTAATTGATGAATGGGTGGCCACATCTTGACTTGATGACAATTCTTATCTTCTTGTCTACCAAAAACATCATTGATAACGTCATAATTTGAATAGACTTCAACATGAAAGTTCTAGGAAATTGTCTCATCTTTCTAGGGTAAACATTTGAGATCATTTGGACTTCTAGAACTCGAGATATGAGCTGAACACTGAACGATGTCCGAAGGCTGCGGGACGGTTCGTACTTTTTCATTGTTGCTACAATTTGGACTTGAAAACGGCCTTGTTAAATCTTGGGCTCCTCATGAAAGTTGTAGGCCTATGTCTTAACTTTCCATCCATATAAAGTAGACCTAAATCTGAGATCTACAGCCTGATTACCGAACAATGTTCCAGTTTGGACTGCACCAACGTCTCTTTTCTAAGTTTGGCCATCTCTTTGTCCTTTCAATTTCAGTACTTTAACTCATCAATCAATTCTTTCATTTATGTGATAGGCCTGCATTTAAGATGAACACTTATCATAAATTAAAGGTATCTTATATTATTAGATATGTTATTATCAAACATGCTTTAGTTAAGGAGTTATTGATACTTCAAGTGCAAAATGATGATATAAAACCTTGATAAAAATGCACTTTTAAGTACTAATCACACCCCCCAACCAGCTTATTACTAGTCCCTAGTAATAAAAATGTTAAAATAAAAAAACTATTTGCAAATTCCACAAAGCAAGGCATTCATCATTCAACTTTCATTAATCTATCCAGATAAACAAACTCTCATTAAGTTTATATATTTGCTCAATATCTCTTAAACAAAATATTAATAAACCTTCCTTTTTATGTGCTCAATGTATGAAAACATAGATGATAGGGCTTTTATTGGAGGAAAAAAATATTCTGTTCTAATGTTTAAGGTTAACTTCCTTGGGTTGAGATTATTATCGTTTTTTTTTTCTTTTTTTTTCTCTTTTTTTTTCAATATATATACATATAACTTAAAACACAATGCATCTTTAACCCATGTAATGAACTTTCGGCTAATGACTCCCAGACCGGTTAGTGTCTAGGGCATTAGGTGTTGAGACACCCCTACAGCTTAGTAACTCGGGTTGCAGGAATCGACGTCGTAGATAGTGCAATGTTTGATTCCCTTAAGCTTTTCTCCTTAACCCATGTAACAAGCTTTGGGCCAATAGCTCCCAAGTCAGTTGACTTTAGGGTATTAGGTGTTAAAACACCCCTTTGGGCTTAATTGCTTAGGTTAGGGAGGTTTCGAAACCAAACTTATCTACGTTTTTATTATCATCATTTTCTTTTTTTTTTTTGAAAAATATAGACTATCCCTATCCCTTAGTTGTTACCTTTAACAAAAGAACATAAGTAATGTAATAATCCAATGTACAACCCACAATCATATGTTAAAGTGTGTGTGTGAAAATGAAGGTTTAAGAATACTTGTTAAATGAGTATATGAGCAGAATCAAGTGATAACAATGTGAGAGTTTGTAAACCTGAATATCTCAAGAAGTATTCTAATAGGCCTTGTTATGAATATTGCAAATAACCATTGGAAAATGTTTACTAAGATGCGTCTCAAGAGTCACTACAATTCCTCTTTATTCTGCCATCCTAGTAATAACAATTTTGTCAAATGGCTTTAAAAACAAAAGAAGTTAGTTGTTTTTTTTGGTCAACTACTGCTACCCTCTCCCCCCAACCAAAACGAGACATCGTCCTCAATGTCATAAGGTAGAAATATAGCGTATAGAAAACATCACCTGAAACAACAAACACTGACAAACAAACACACTTAAACAAATATAAGAAATAACAAAACAAAATACTATGCTATTAATAAAACCAAAAGACATAAGGTTTCACAAACGAAGGCTCAAATCCAATCTAAGCTTTTTACGGCTTTCCTTAGTTGACCAATTGATACGACTCATGGAATGATCAATTACAGGGTTGAAAGATTGTAGTTGGTCATTCAATTGTTCAGCAGTAGCAGCAGAGATTATGATTTATCGTGCTGAAGATGGTAGAAATTCCTATTCCACAGCTTGATCAAGAAAAGACAACAAATTATCATAAAAACCATTAACATTTAACAGACCTATAGGTTTATGGTGAATGTGTAGTTGGGCCCAAAAGGAAATATGAAAGATCTCTTCCAATGTGCCTAGACTACCTAGTAAGGCAATGAAGGCGTCAGCATGGTTAAACATTGCATTCAATCGATCATACATTGTGGAGACCTGTAGTTCCTCTCCAATTGTTTTTCCAATGATGTCCCCTTTTGTTAAAGCTTCGGGGACGACCCCCAAAACTTGACTACCTCCTAAAAATGCAACTATTGGCACACCCCCCATTAACCCAAAGCTGCCTCCTCCATACACTAAATGAATCTTTCTCTCAGCTAATACCTGACCAAGATGATTTGCTGATTCTAAAAACTCTTTTTCTTTCCCAGGACTGGATCCACCGAAAACACAAATATTTCTGATATGATGACTTGAGGAACCTGCCATTTCTACACACTTCTATATTTGTTAAATGTATGGGTTGAGTAGAAATGAAGGGAAGGAAGAGAAGATTTTATAGATGAGAGATTGAAGATGCAATCATATCACCTATATGTAGGCCAGCTGAAGTTTCATTCTCTCTCTCTCTCTATTTATTTATTTATTTTGAAAAAGCATGTGTATGTACAGGTAGTTGTGATTGTGGCTCATATCTTCCCTTGGTTTTACATCTAAGAACGGCTTAAACGCCCTCTATGGGTCGGGGATAGGCTTCCCATCCAATTTTCTTAAAAGCGGCAAGAGGGGTCTTTTTAGTCGATTCCCAAGACTAAGTCGATCATGTTCTTTATGGAATTGTGGCCATAAATCATGAATAGCCACGATGCACATCTCCACTAGGATGCGTCTCAGGGTCAACGGAAGATTATCTAAAGACCCTCCCTCGGGCCATCCTTAATGAATTGTATTTTATCTTCACGGTTTATAGATACCATTCCTAAAGAATGACATGTTGCATTACAAGTCCATTTGGCATATCGGGACAGACTTTGGTCGTTTTGCACAGGCGTTTCTTTGCAAAGTGCTTTTACCGTTCTAGGCATGTATGAGATGAAAAAAATTGGAGGACTCACCTGATAATCTGACCTTTGCTTCAATCAGGCAACGAATATCTTTAGGAATTCCATTATTCATTGACAACCTCAATCTTGCAGACCTAGCACGGTAAATTTTTGTAATTGCATTCTAAGGCGAGGGGGGGAAAATACTTTTCAATTTTTCAAGAGTGGTGTCCATTTTCAAATGAGAAATGGAGAAGAGATTCAAAGAAGGGAGAAAGAGCAAAGAATTGCACAAATATATACAGATATAAGTTATTATAGGAAACTGAAAGAACCGACTGAAGTCACGGAGTACCGTTATCCGCTATTTGATCGGAGTAAGAGAGACTAGCAAAACAAAATTCACACCAAAACGAAACACAAAACAATGTGAGAAAAAAGAATCAAGCTTTATATATAGATCACTTAATTCAATAGAGTCATTTTCAACTGAAAAATTGTCAAAGTAAACTTTCAAACGATGTCCATTTACCTTGAAAACATTGTCATTCTTTGGATTCTCGATATCACAGGCCCCATATGGATACACATGTTTCACAATAAAAGGACCGCTCCATCTTGATCTTAGCTTTTAGAAATAAATGGAGTCGAGAATTACAAAGCAAAACTTTTGACCAACATCAAATGTTTTTCTCAAGATTCTCTTGTCATGAAATTCTTTGATTCTTACTTTATTAATTTTGAATTCTCATATGCATCATTTCTTATTTCCTCGAAGCTCATTTATTTGTAACTTACGCGGTTGACTAGCATCATCAAGTTTTGAATTGAAAGCTTTAATAGCCCAATAAGCTTTATGTTCAAGTTCCACAAGGAAGTGACAAGGTTTTCCATAGACTAGTCTATAAGGTGACATACCTAATGATGTTTTTATAAGCGAGATAAGCCCAAAAGTGCATCATTACGTCATAAAGACCAGTCTTTCCTATTAGATTCAACTGCTTTTTTTCAAGATTTGTTTGATCTCCTATTAGCAGCTCCACTTGTCCACTTGTTTGAGGGTGATAAGGGGTGGCAACTTTGTGTATGATTTCATATTTCTTTATTAAAGACTCAAATGGCTTATTGCGGAAATGTGTTCCACCATCACTTATCATGGCTCGAGGGATTCCAAATCGACTCAAAATATTTTCTTTCAAGAACTTATTCTTGTTTTGTGGTCATTATTTCGACTTGGAATTGCCTTTATCCATTTTGAAACATAATCATCAGTTGACTAATATGTATAAGAAACCAAATGATGGAGAAATGGACCCATGAAATCTATACCCCAACAAAAGATCTCAATGACAAGAATAGGATTTAAGAAAGCATCATGTGACGTTTGAAATAGATCCCAACTTTTGTAATTTTCACAAGTCTTGAGGAATGCGTGGAGTCCTTGAACATGGTGGGCGAGAAATCCACTTTGTAAGATTTTTGCGGTGGTCTTTCTTGATGAGAAATGACCCCCAATGCCTTGGAATGATAAAATTTAATGACACCACTTACCTCATTATCGGGAATGCATCTTGAAATATTTGATCGGGACAATATTTGAATAAATAGGGTCATCGATAAAAGTTCTTTACTTAGTTCAGAGACTTTTTTGTCTTAGG